>PVIC010056441.1:0-10922 GCA_004025085.1 Thryonomys swinderianus
CGAACTCAGCAATCCTCCCATCTCTGCCTCCCGAGTGCTGGGATTACAGGCGTGAGCCACCACGCCCAGCATTATATGTGGTAACCGGGGATCGAACTCAGGTCCTTACGCTTGCGAGGCAGGCGCCGGAACCACTGAGCTAACCCTCCGGCCCCCTCGTCTTTCTCTTACCGCCTGTATATTCTCCTGTACTTCATGCTGTGCCAATAAATATTCCCTGTTTAACCAGTTTTTCAAACCTTGTATATCTCATGTTCTCATTCGCTACATCTTGTTGATTCTCCCTTTAGTAGTTTTTGAATTCACTTTCTTCTCACTATTCCTACTGACAGTAATTTAGGGAAATATCTTAATTGTTCATGGATTGCCACAAACACAACCTAGGTGAATTTGTAGCTAATTTTGCCCTCTTCCAGTCTGTGCTTCCTTATCTGGAGGCACTTTCTGCAAATTCTGATCTATTATATTCTTCTCTTTAATATATCCACTAACTGTGGGGGAGGAACATTCTTGGTATAACCATAAAGGTACTTTGTGATCTGGTTGGTGGTCACATTTCTGGTTCTACCTTCTACTGAACAATGAAAGTTCTCTGAATTTCTAATGCATTTCATATTTCCCTTCTGTGGTTTATCATCCTTCTTCATTTGTAAATCAAACATTTCCAAGTATCATAAATCTAAGCATCAGCTCAAATGCTATCCCATACTGCAGCATTCTCTTACTTTACTTTTGCCTTCATATTACTCTAGAGTATTTCTTCAGTCTTTCAGCGCAGTGCCACTTTGAGGGAAAAGGTGATTATTCAACACAGAATCTACTTGAGTAGCCCACACACTCAGAAATGTTTACTGAACTTATTAGTGAAGTATTTATTACAAGAGTGAATGTACAAATTGATGCTTACACACACAGGACTCAGATCTTTTTTGGGATAAAAGCAAGGGATCAAGAAGGGAACAAGAAGGTTTACCTGAGCATTGTACCTTAATCGCTAGGATGGACAGACATGGTAATATCATGTTCAAGATTATAGGCCTGGAGCCAGGTTGGCCAAGCTCCCATCCTACCTGTCTCTCACCTCTTCCACTCATCTGTTAAGTGATACTAAGACCAGGACCTCCGTCTTCATCGTTATTATATACATGAACAGTGTCCAGAACACACAATCAAATTATGAATCAAAATTGGATTTTATTTTTTCTTAACAGCCTAATCCCATTGTGGAGATAACAAGAAACTCTTGCAGGAACTGCCTTATAAAAAAAAAAAAGAAAAGGAGGGCTGGGGATTTAGCTCAAGTGGTACCACGCCAACCTTGGACACATAAGGGTCTGAGTTCGATCCCTGGTACTGCAACAAACAAACAAACAAGTCCCAGGTGACACTTTGTAGATGACTTTAGAGAAGTGTTCTGGACATTTTCAAGAAATATTCAGAACATTTTCAAGAACAAGTTTCAATTACATCATTTGGTGGGTGTTTGAATCCCTTGTATCAATTAAGAGCATGAGTGAGCTGTGAACCACTAATGGGAAACACTTTATGCCCACACTGTGTGCAGACCCAGCTGTTATAACTGGATCCTTAGTTCTCTTCTTCCACATGCTCTGATATCTTTCTCTTATGCATGATGCACAAATAAAGCAAGGAAACAGAGCCAAGGCCTTTCTTTCTGGTCCAGTCTTTTCACCTACAAGTTGGGTAAATTTAATCAAGTTGGTCATTTTTTTAAATGATCATACACATTTTTATGTTTTAAATTGAGTTCATTGGTACATTTTAAAAATATATTATGATCCTCATTGAGAATTTGTATCTCTGTACATATTTTGATTCTTTTTTTTTCCCATTCCCCTGCCCCTCTATCCTACTATATACATCCAGTTCTCCTTCTCCTTTGAATATTTTCTTCCTATTTCATAATACCTATCATACATTCTGGACCTCATTTACAGAAATGATATGGTATTTAGACATCTGTGTCCTATTTATTTTACTATGAGTATGACCTCAAAGTACATCTATGTAGCTATAAATGCCTCTAATTTACCATTCTTTATGGCTTAGTAATACTCCATTTTATTAAAAAAAAAACCCTCCATACCTTTATCCAGTCTCCAGCTGATGGATATTTGATCTGTTTCCACAAAACGTGCTGCTATAAAAATTTATATTCTTTACCTGAAGGAAAATAATTTAAGTAAAATGGTATCAAGATGTGAATTGAGATATAATCTTAGGCATTAGATTTTAAGATAGCAACTCTGTGCAGCTTTGGAAACAGCTCTCCTTTTTCACCTCTAGAAACTTGAAAAGAAATCTTTAAATGGACACATTCATATCATCTCTCTGTCGATCTGTGTGTGTGTGTGTGTGTGTGTGTGTGTCTTCTTCATGGCTACCAAGAATATGGAGCAATTCTAAGTGGCTGCCGTGGGCAGGGCTAAAGCTAAGCATCCTTAGTCGAAGTGAGCACTGAGGATACAGTTCATGCTGAACTCATTCATAAAGGTGGAGAATGTGCTGACGAATAAATAAGACAGGGCCTATTCTTGAGGGAGCTCACATGTACTGAGGAAGCACTGTCAACTGACTTAAGGGATTTTAAAGACAACAGGTCCTTGAAAACAATTTGTAAGTGCATGTTATGGAATAGTAACTGGCAAATTCAGACCAGTTAGCATATTTTCATTTACTTTTCCACATGCCAAAGTTATGATACTTAGCTAGGAGACACGTTGTATATGATGCCTAGAATGTCTAAATAAGTGTGCTCCTAGGTATTTGGGACATGAATATGATAACTGATTGTACTGCATTGGAGCTGATCAGAATCAATACAGATCTAAAGAAATTATCTATCTAGAGGAGTTAGTTGTGGCCATACAAGCTCGTAAAACTGCTGTCAAAGCTGAGTGCAGTGTTGCACACTGGTAATTCCAGAACTCTGGGAGGCTTAGGCAGGAGGTCTGCAAGTCTGAGCCAACCCTGGGAAATGTAGTGAGACTCTTCTTGAAATAAATGATTTTTTTTTTGAGACAGGGTCTTGCTTTATAGTTCAGGCTGGCTCTGAGCTCACTATGTAGCCCAGGCAAGCCTCAAACTCAGCAATCCTCCTGTCTCTGTCTCCTGAGTGCTGGGATTACAGCAATAAATGATTTTTTAAAGGGCTACAGAGATATTTCAGTGATATGTGTAATAATGTGCATGGGTGCGCGCATGTGCGCACACACACACACACACACGCACTAGCAGTCAGGGAAGGAAAGAGGATTTCAAACATGGACTGTCAAAAGGCCAGATGTTCACATATTCAGTGAAGATAGGCAGTCTCTTCCTGGAAAACTTTCTGACTTCCAACTGGTAGAAAGAAATCTATTACATGTAACTGAAGTATAGATAAATTCAAAATAGTAGGAAGATGATAACTTGCATGAAATACAGAAAGGTAAAAAGATTATTTTCTGATGTCCTTTGAGGACTACCTGAGACAAGACTTCCATATTTGATGGTACAGGTTGAGCATCCCTGATCAGAAAATTTAAAAAATTTCCAGTATCCAAAATGTCTGCAAACTAGAAGAAATTATTGTATAAAAGGACCTTCAGGCTGTGTGGGTAAGGAAAATACAGCTTGTAAAACAGTTAATTTCATACTTTCATGCTTGGACTTGGTTTTCTGGCCATGTCACTTTGGGCCAGGTTATTGAATCTCCTGTGTTCTCTGTTCCTCATCTGAGAAATAGAAATAAAATGATGCCTTAATGTTGTTATGGAGGGTCCAATAGCAATACACCAAGCACTGAGCAGTGACTGGGCCATGGACAAGGCTTACAAACAGTAACTATTATTTTATTACTAGAGTTTTATGTCATTCTCCAAAACCTCTTCATCCATGGGTGACCCTTTCTGTTTCCAATAACCTCAGACAAATAAGCAAGTACATACTTGCATATGTGAATAAGCAACTGTGTCTATGTGCACCAGGTCGATAAGACTTTGTTTAGAAGTGGTGTCATTGGGCCAGGGATTTAGCTCAAGTGGTACCACGCCTACCTTGGAAGCACAAGGACTTGAGTTCAATTCCCAGCATTGCAAAAAAAAAAAAAAATTGGTGTCATTGACAATTATTCCCAATCAATTTCTTTGAACACTATCCTTAAAGAAATAAACCATTTAACTATGGGTCTGTGGTGCTCTGTAAGCTTTGGGACACCCCATTGTCACTAGAGATGATGGGGACTCAATAAAAGAAACTTTTCTTATTGCTCAGTCAGTCTTCTAGATGGCTGGTCAAAAAAAGTTAGTTTGTATTCTCATGCTCAGGATTTCCATCCTGAATCTCTTACTGAAAACCAGGCTTTCATGAGGGTTCATCAAGGAAAGCTTTAAACACGAGATAAGCTACACTTTATCATATGTTGATTGTCATTAAATCTGGGTCTTTTATATCCTAGCCAGGTGGATAATGAGTTGACTACAGAAAGTAACCATTAAGAGACATCGCAGAACACTGAGCAAAGGTATAAACTATGAAGGAAACTTGCAGAGTCTTGACTTTTTCATTTCCTAGTTCTGTAATCTTGAACAAGATACTTTCAGTAAGAAGAAGAGAAAAGCAATTCCAAAAAGAGGTCTAGAGAGGGTCAACAGAGGGGTTAGTTGAGTAATTGTAAATGTGGTGGTCAAGAAAGTCTTGCTGGGAAGTTGACTCAAATCTGAAAGAGAATAGATTGTACAGAGGAAGTATCTCAGGAAAAAGGCAAGAGAAGCAGAATATATGCAAAGGCTGTGGGAGAAAACATGCCAGTATGACAGGGAAATGGAAACAATTGGAGATAAATTCAGACAGAGCAAAGAGTCACTGTAGGGTCTGGAGTGGGAAGACATTAAGGATTGTTGAGGATGGAAAGGTGTCTCCTGTCTCCAAGGTAGTGTATATCCCAACTCCCCATACTTGAAAATGTGACCTTACTTGGAAATAATGTCTTTGGAGATGAAATTAAGTTCAGAAGAGGTCATAATAGACTAGTACAGGCTCTAGTCCAGTGTCTGCTAGAGGGGGAAATCTAGACATAAGGTCCCAGAGAGCGACACATGAAGATGTAGGCAGAGATAGAAGGGAGGCAGCTACAAGCAAATCCTTGCTGAGAAATAATAAAGAGAGGCAAGGAAGCAGGCTCTCCTAGAGCCTTCAGAGAGAGACAGATCCAGAGACAGAGTCAGAGACAGAGAGACAGAGTGTACAAGAGAGAGAGAGGAAAAAGAGTAATCTTGCTGACACTTTAATATACAGACTTCTAAGCTCTAGAACTATGAAATACTAAATTTCTGTGCTTTAAGACATTAAATTTGTGGTACTTTTGTTACAGCAGCCACAGGAAACTAATACAGAATGTTTGGAGTGACACACTTGGCCTGTAGGCTGAGTTAAGAGTGAAGGAAGGCTGGAGGCATTAAAATAAATTTTGCAAAAAGATAGCACGGCCTCAGAGCTGGGTAGTGTCTGTGGCACTATGCTGTAAAAATTGGTTTTATCCAGAGATTTTTGGAAGACAGAGTGAACAGATTTACTGGTGGATTGGGTGAGGGATGTGAAGATATATTGGTTACCCAGGAAGACTCAAGTTTAGAAGAATGGAGTTAGGTAAATGGAAGAAACTTTGAGTGGTGCAAGATGGAGACAAAGACAGAGAGCACAGTTAGGGCCATATCGAGTTTGTTCTATCAATTAGAGATTCAAGTGGAAATGCTAAGTAGGCAGTTGAACAGTTGGATCCAGCACTCAGGTTAGTGGCTGAGGTCATTGAAAAAAGGTCTCTTGGGACAGATGTCTGATAGAGAATGTTCTGAAACTAATTTAGCTAAGGGGTGACTATGTAGAAGAGAATATTTATATTTCACTTTACTGCTTGCATTTTTGTTTCCTAGTTGTCATAGCAATCTCATGAGGTACAGATTAGTTTCAACCCTTGGAACCCTCATCTGTGAATTTCCCCATGGTTGGTTTCTTCTCCACTCTGTGGTCTCTCAGCCTTGTTTCCATTTTTCTCGAAGCTATCTTCTCAACTAACTTATATGAAATAAATTGCTTCCTCTTTTTTTTTTTTTTCCTTTTTGGAAACAGGGTCTCGCTTTGTAGTTCAGGCTGGCCCTGAGCTCACTATGTAGCCCAGGCAAGCCACTGCAAACTCAGCAATCCTCCTGTCTCTGCCTCCCAAGTGCTGGGATTACAGGCGTGAGCCACCACGCCCGGCACTGTGGTATGTGGTATTGATGGCTGGTGGGCGTGAGTCACCACACCCAGCATTGTATGTGGTTATGGGGATCGAACTCAGGACCTTGCGCTTGCGAGGCAGGCACCGGAACCACTGAGCTAACCCTCTGGCCCAATTGCTTCCTCTTTTAACTTTGTTATTTTCCACAAGATAGACTTATCTTTCACAATACTCATCATCACCAATAGTATTTTATTTCAGTTATTTCATCTACTATTTGTCTTTTCTTCTAACCTGTAAATCATAAAAGTTGAGCCCTCATCCTTTTATTGTAAGCAATGTGTTTGGTAGCCCATAGTTCTCAATAAATATAAGTTGAAAGAAGGAATGAATATCTTAATAGATGAGGAAACTCAGTTTTTCAATAGCACAGCCTATAAGTTTGACCCTAAATGAAAGTCGCATGTAAATGGGCACACATTGAGGCCGTGCTTTTAATTGGATTAAATAGGTCACACACCAGTTGTCTCTCTGGTGTGAGACACTGAAAGTGTAAATGAGGACTAACATGTATGAGGTTACATGGAATAGGAAGAAAAGGATCAAAGGGGAAGGAGAAGTATGGGGCATAGGAAAGAATGGAAAGAAAAAATATGAGAAAAGAGGGAATAAATGGAAACAAAGCTTTTGTAATTAGGGAGGTATGGAGGGGTTGGAGGGAGTGGAGTGGGGGGGGGAAGAACTGAGACATAACAGTTACAGGTACAGGTACAAATTCCCAATGAGGAATGCGATCATAATGTATTCCTAAAATGTACAGTAAACTCTCATTGGGGAAAAAAAGGAGTCCTCTGAGGTGTTCATGGAGATGGTAGTTCTTCTGGGGACTTACTTCTGCATAGCAAACTGCCCAAGTCTTAGTGGTTTAAAGTGACATCATCATCATTTCTCATGACTCTGTTGTTTGTCTGGATTTTAAAGGTCAGAGAACATTCGGAAAGTCACACGTATTTGCAGTCAGATGATGACCAGGGTTGTGCTCACCTTGAAGGGAGAGCTGACTGGATATCTACTTTATAGATATGGACAACCTTATATAGATGGAAAGAAACAAAGATAAGTGCATTGATTTCCCACCAGCTCTAGGCAATGCAGTAGATCCCTTCTATAAAGTGACAGATTTTGGCGGGGTCTGTCACACTCACTCTTGGTAGTACAATAGCTTCTAACTTGTGTACTTGATTTGAATCCTTGTGCCCTAAACTCCATTTTGTATGCATCAATAGCACTATGTTTAAAGATGAATCGTGTTGGATCAGCCATCTATGTAAGATTCTAATGGTTTTCAGTCATGATTAAAGAGAAAAATCTGAGAATCTTGGGGCTCAGATGTTCTCCCCTCCTTGGTCTGGCTCCTGCTGCCCCCAATTGTCTCATGTCACAAAGTGCTGTCCGTGAAAGCCTGCTGTGCCATAGAAAAGAAGCAGCCATCCTGAGCTGCCTTCTAAGGCTGAAATTTGTCATCTTTTTCTTGTAGACACCAAAGAAAAATGTGGCAAGTAGCCATTATCTATCTCTGTACAGTGCTTTAGATTTTCTATATCAAGTACTTTATTCATACTTCATATGGGACCAAAACCCAGGGTGAAATACTAAAATTATGTAAAAAAGATTTACAAATAGCCCCAGTGAAGACAGGAGCATAGACGGCTTGGCCCCTGCAGTACCTCCCCTTCAATGCTCAGTACATGTAGTCCATGTTCTTGTTCATCGTGAAGGGGTTGCTTTTGCCATTTAAGGATATAATTTAATTCTTTAATGAACCCACTTTCATCCTTGAAAAAAGTAGTTTGAGATTGCTATAACCTTTAGGTCTCTGCAGTTAATACAGCAAACTTCTGTGAAAACAACTCTCTATCTGGCAGCCTGAGGAGAGCTGAAACAAACATCTGTTTCCTGCTCAGTCAACTCTTTACAGAAACCAGGTAGTTTCTGTAATTTGCCAAAGTCAGGCATCATAATCCAAATTTGTTAAAGCCATTTGCATTTTATGACTGTTCTCTCTTACCTGCATCTTTCATGGCAAAATATAGCCTCGTCAAGCCAGGGAATGATTGTTTTATATTTACCTTCTGATTGCAGAACTAATTCTTTAAAATTCTGCCTCCCAAGAATGAGAATTTCCATGTCTTATAGTCATAGACCAAGCTGAGAGGAGTGAGAACAGGACACTTCTGTGATGTGACTTGTCTTCAACTCTCTAGATGAAAGAGCATCGAAGTTGGTCAAAATCTCCCTTTCCCCTCTCTTCCTCAACCTGTCTCAAGAAACTGGTTAGTGATCTCTGTTAAGGTAAAATGCTTGGTCTTCCTTCCTGGTAAGTATTGATTTTCACATATGTTCAATGATAATTTAGCAAGAAAAATGTGTTTCATTGTGAATCCACCTCATGAGGTCTTGCTGCTGTGAGATGAAGAGTTGCAAGGTGATTATCTTTGACCAGTGGACATTTAAGAGATTATTCTGCTTCTATTTTCATCTTTCCTGTAGTCCTTTTGAAATCAAGGACATTTCATGTGAGGACATTGTATGGATTACATATGCCCATGGTTCTGTGTCAATCTACACTTGTCCATATAAGTCTTTCAATCAAGGGGAAAATGTAGAGATTGAACCATTGAGCAATGGGTTTTATTGATGCTGGGTTGAGAACTGCCTATTTAACTGTACCATTACAGTAATTCATACTAGTAATTAATATTCATGCCAAACTTAAGTGTTGTTAGAAGTAAGTACATTTACTAATCATAAATCTCAGTTCCTCTTCAAGGACCAGACCACTTAGCTGGCTCTTCAGAGCCATTGAAAAATGTCTGTTTTCCCTACTGTGGTATCAACACCTGGGTAATTTTCTTTTCTCCATTTGCATACCCAGAATTTACCTTGTTGCTCAACAGTTATTTACTCAGTATTTTCTATGTGTCAAGCCATAGCATGCTAAGCAGGCTGTCTTAAGTACTGTATCAGACAAGTATTAGCCTGAGCAATAATATCTGCTCCTCTTCTTCTGCCACTGCCACAGGAAGGTCTGTGGTTCTACCTTCCTTGTTAGGTGCAGCCTGGCCTGGGGTGGGAACTGACCTGGGGCTTCTCTGGCCTGGGGCTTCTCTGACCTGGGATACTCCCATAAATACAAAGTGAAAGGGAAATCAACCCTACTGTTGTTGCATCTCTAGGAAAGACAGCTTTCAGAACTTCTGATAGGTTCTGCAGACATCCACAATGATGGCCTACTTGATAGAGTTTTCTATTCACATGAACTTACTTCCCAAATACCCCCGCTGTCCATAAACCTCCACCTTAGGCTGTACCCTTAGGAGAAGCAGGCGAGATGCACTGTCTAACTTAAAATTCATCATAGCTGTAGGATGAAGGTTCTGTTATCTCCTGCCCTTCAGTTATACCTTGATCTCTAGTATCATTGCACATAGTCTGGCAACTAAATTAATCAGAATTGCATGGTATTTTGTTGTTTTTTTCTTTCAACTGATAGTTATTTCTTGGATAGGGTTCTGTACACTAACCCAAACAAATACTTTTCCATGGTGAAAATTTGACATCCCTTGAATATAGGTTTAAATTCCATACATCAGTGTAACTTGTGTCTGTTTAAAACCAAGGCTTTCTGTTCTGCTGTGAATTTCCAAATGGCTCCTCCAGCTTTTACAACCCACAAAGAGAAGAGCCAGCAAAGAAGTGATGTTATCTCATGATTAAGCATGTGGATTTCCAAATTTAAATTCTAATACTACTACTTATTGTTTTGTACAAGTTTTACATTGTTTTCCTGCCTGAATTTCCCCCTTTGTGAAGTGGAAGAAGTAATGATCACCTTATACAGTTACTGCAAATATTAGGTAAATTAACACAGAAACTATTCTTCATTAAGTGAAATCAGGTCTTAAAAAGATCTGCTAGATCATGTCTCATCTATCACATCCCTCTCGGAACCGGGTTTCTTGCTCAGCTCCCAGTGGCAACTTCACGCTGTCTTGAGTTTCCTTTCTCCCCTGTTCTCTGTGTCTTCACTCTCCAGCTAGTTACTGTTCTCCAAAACCTGGCCGTTTTCCCTGTGTGTACCCCACAGAGGGACTGAATCCCGCAGTCTGCTGCTGCTGTGGCCGTGTGTCTGAGCCGTGGTCCGTGGCACGTTAGCGGGAGGGACACTCAGCTCCAGGTGAGGCTCGTGACCATGTCCTTAGAGGACCTCCGAACGCTGTTATCTACCGCTCTGTTTTCTACAGAGGGCACACCGGAGGCTTTGGCACCCAGACGGGCAGAGTCGTAGAACGTGCTGGCGTGTCTAAATGACTCTGGGGACCTCTACCTACCAACCACGAATATCCACACCGATTTCTTTTCTCTTGAAAAGTAAAGTTCTACCAGATGAAGTCTGGGAGGTGCGGGTTTATCACATCATTGCCTTAGCTGATGTATTCCACAGGGCAGAAAATATATCTGTCTGGTTCTTCTGTACCCAAACAGCGCCGAGAAAAGGGGAGACACAGAACATATTTGTTAGTGAAAATACATGGATACGTTTCATCACTTTTTTCTCTCTAGCCTTAGAGGAACAATCTGTTTTGCATATAAAATAATAGGATTGAAATTATAAAAATTAATAATTGCCTTAAGCCATATT
>PVIC010056442.1:0-10947 GCA_004025085.1 Thryonomys swinderianus
TATATATGTATATATGTATGTATATATTTCTTAAATGTTCTTGCAAGAATGTAGAACCTGAGTGTCAGAATACTGAAATGTTTAGGACAGGTATAAGCCTGGAGCTAAATATCTTGATTTTTCAAGTCAGTTCCTTCTATTATTGCCTCTGAATTCCTATACTTTAGGCACTGATAAACCTTCTGTTCTGAAGATGCACAGTTAATTCACTTTATCTAGAACAGTTTCAGTCCATAAAGTGGCCAATAATACTAAATTAATGAATGATGGACCATTGTTTTCAGGGGAAGTACATGGATAAGTTCCTGTGAGGGTCTGGTCATGTTTTTGGCTTTTGTGTTCTTGGTCAACTGATCACTATATATATACACTTAATGTATGTTTCTTTTTAAAGATATCTCTTATACTTAGTTCATTAGCATTGTTTCCATGCTAATGGTATATAATTTGTGCCTGAATGGAACTCGTCTAACATACACACTCCCTCTTATAGCCCAGATCCAGCTTCTCGCCCTTGGCACATTACCGAACAATTAGCCCTACACATGGGGCTCATATTAAATAGTGGCATCACTAATAACAAGCATAAAACTATCAAAAAATGACACCTACTCTAACGTGAGAAAGACCTTTGTAATAGAGTAAGAGCGAAAATAGAAAGGTAGATCGTCATTTCGTTAAGCCTCAGACGGGAACTTGAACTCAAATGTTCCCACACTTTGTATGTGTATGTTCAAGACTTCAAACACACATGTATTTATTTGTAGATTACAAATAAATGTAACAAGTTGAAGAATGTTCAAATTTGCTCAGTCCTCCATATCTGCAGGTTGAGTATCCATGTATTCAACCAAGGACTGAATTTTTTTTTTTTTAATTGTTGTATGTGGTTACCGGGGATTGAACCAGGGACCTTGCACTTGCGAGGCAGGTGCTGGAACCACTGAGCCAAATCTCTAGCCCTCTTTGTGTTTATTTTTTTATGAAAAAAAAATTGAAAGATAGTCTTTCCATATAGTTCAGGCTGGCCTTGAACTCACTATGTTATGTCACCTAATCAGGAGCAGCAGGCCCAGCCTGGCCTCCAACTCGAGCTGGGATTGAGACGCGTGCCGCACTGCTTGGTCATACTCGGGTTTAAAGCAACTCCTAGGACTGGAGGTGCAGCTCAGGGGAAGGGCATTTGGGAAGCAGATATAAGGCCCCGGGTTTTGGGTTCTCCAGTTCCCAGGACCTTGGCCTAAAAGTCAAGGGCAGCAGCGTAGGCCACGCAGTCAGAGATCTGAGCAGCACGTTCCCATGATAGCCGGTTCAGGGCTTCACAGTAATTTGCCAGAATGCCAGGCTTGGTGACTTGTGCCAAACAGCAATCAGTACCCCATAGCACAATGCCGGGTGTGGTGGCTCATGCCTATAATCCCAGCACTCAGGAGGCAGAGACAGGATGATTGCTGAGTTCCAGGTTTGCCTGGGCTACATAGTGAGCTCAGGGCCAGCCTGAACTACAAAGCGAGACCCTGTCTCTGGAGACAAGGATCTCGCGTGCCAACCTCCGGCTGGCTGAGGAGAGCAGGCTGACTGAAAGTATTTTGAAAATGTTCAACCTATACTGAACACATAGAGGCTTTTTCCTTGTCACCATTCCCTAAACTACTCAGCTATTTATACATCATTTACTCTGAACTATGACTATTACATGGGTGATTTGAAGTAAAGGGGACAATATCCATAGTTTCTATGTAAATACTGTATCATTGTCTATAAATGACTTGAGAGGCCACAGAGTCTGATGTCCAGAATGAGTCCTGGAACCAGTTTACCCTGGCCTCCAAGGAGTGAATATATAGGATGTATGGATAATGAAGATTGATACTATTAATATTTATATTTACAGATATTTATATGAGGGAAATTTTAGAGCTTTAAAATTCAAATAGTTGTAAATAATGAATTTGGGATCTTAGGGGCAATGCAAGGGGAAAGTAGATGGCAGAGTAGGCTTAGGTGACTTTTTTAATGCAACACTCTGGGAAATAAAGTTGAAATAAACATCTCTGAGTCTGTGATGAAGGAACTGAGATGTTGGTAAGTGTGGTGCATGGAAAAGTTTGCAACTCTGTCAGGTTCTTTGCCTTGGTGTGTACTAATAACAAAATATTCCCCTCAGCTTTCACTCTCTTGACTATCCAAGGTTTCATTTCAAGGCTCAAGGTGAACAAGTAGTTTTCATTGGTATTAAAAGAATTTGCACAGTAGTTAAACTGCTTTGCACTTGGAAGATAGTATGGGAACTACTGTTTCATACAATAAGAGGTTCTTTTGATGTTTTTTTTTTTTTTTTTGAGACAGGGTCTCACTTTGTAGTTCAGGCTGGCTCTGAGCTCACTATGGAGCCCAGGCAAGCCTCGAACTCAGCAATCCACCTGTCTCTGCCTCCCGAGTGCTGGGATTACAGGCATGAGCCACCACACCCAGTGGTTATAAAGATTATGAATCATACTCAGGACCTTGGACCTGCCAGGCAGTTTTGGTACCACTGAGCTACATCAAACAGAAACACTTGTGTAATTCACCTAATTTGAAGCATGTCTCACAAACTCTGGCACACTCATCTGTCTTTAATGAAGTTAGCTTCAGTGTGGAGTGAATTTTAAACAGCTGATCTTGAACAGCACTCACGTACTGACAGTGAAAGTTTGTTTTTGAGAAAAGGAGATATTAGTCATTAGGCTAATTCCAAAGAATTTGACATTAACATTTGTTTCCAAGGGTGACAACTTGAAAGTGTCGAGGAAGTTTTGCTTCAAGATAGTCCAAGGCTCTTTGCTTCACTAATCTAATTCTTGGACCAAGCCATTAATTTTGCCTATGAGAATAAAAGGTGTTTTAGCTCATGAGACACTCTACAGTCATGAAGCTGCAACTTGATATGATTAAAACAAGCTCTTTCTGTGATAGGCTCAGCTGAAGAATTTGGATAAATGCTAATTCTGTGATTTCCATATTTCAGTGACTTGGCTCCTATCAGTTCCCATTATGCTGACTTTTTTCATGAAGATGAAAAGAACATGAAGGATTTCAGTTCAAGTTTCCTCTTAATGTGATGGCTGCCTTCTGTGAAAGTCATCAGGATGTCAACTCCCTTGAATTTTGAAAATGGACTAGAATCCTTAATTATTGGTGGTGTCTCAGGGCTTTTGAATTCTCCTTAGCTTTTCCTCAGTCTGCAAGACTCCTCATGCTCCTTAATTCCATAAAAAACACTCCCAACACTGTAGTGAACTTGAGCATTGCCCAACTTAGCCTGCTCTGCAATTTTCTGAATACATAAGATGACTAGGACTAGCTCATTTTACTCAAGCAACGTAGGCTAGCATGAAACAGTAAATAATTTTCATTTAATTGCATACTAGTTTAGTAGAGATTTAAATAGGACTGTAGCCTAGAATTGACTGGGAAACTGAAATGACCGGCACTCTAGACTCTTGCAGCTTTTTGAGAAGAGTCAGAGTCTTTTCAGGCCTATGAGTCACTTTTTCTTCAATTCTCAAGGTGCAGAGCAACCACAGTTGATAATAAAAGTTCAATAATGCATTCTCAGGAAACACCCTTCACTTAAGAGTGGACATTACCATAACCAAGTTAAAGAATGTGACCGTTAATTTTATGTGTTAGCTTGGTTGGTGTCAAGATATGCAGAGAAATGATAAAACATTGAATTTTGGTTTATCTGTGAGAATGTCCCAAGAAGATATTTAAATAAGTAGACTGAGAAAAAATGACTGCCCTCACAAACACAGATAAATATCATTTAATCCTTCAAGGGGTCAAGCACACAGAAAAATACAGAAAAAAAGATGAATGACACTTAATGGCTGAATTCTTCTTCTGAGAACCAGGCTATCTGTCCTCCTATGCCCTCAAACTGCAGAGCTTCTTGGTTTTTTTGACCTTCTAAAACTTGTATCAGTATATTCACAGTTCTAAGACTTTCACTGGCAAGTGGAACAATTACTTTCCCTGATTTGAAGTCTTTTTCTTCAGGCGGAGGTATACTACTGACTTTTCTGGTCTCTAGATTGTAGGCATTGTGGCTTCTCTAATGGACTGTGTCACTTGTGCAGTCATGTAAGCCAATCTCTGTCATCCGTTCTCTCTTGTATGCCTGAATGTCTCCCATTGGTTTAGTTTCTCTGGAGCACCCTGACTAATACAGGGGGTGGGATGGTATCGCTGTGTGTGATGTAACTGAGAAGACAACCTCTCTGGCGAAAGACAGGATGTTCTTCTTTGTATTTCTGTACTGGGTCATTGAAGAACTCATTAGTATTTATGAATCTGAATATGTGCTTGTTAATTCTGTGAAAGTTCCATACATATAAAAGCTTTGTCTTTCTAAACCAGATAAGATTGTCTCTATATTTTCTTAGGGTGAATAATTTTTCTTCATTTCTGGCAATTTGTCTTTTGTTTTATATTTCTTTTGTGCTAGTAAAGATAAAGTCTCCTGTATAATAAGGAAAAAAAAAACTTACTGAAAGAGTATATGAAGAAGAAATAAAGTAAGGGTAAAAGACCAAAATGGAAAGAATTACTAGTCGCGCAACAGCTTGAGATGGTTAAACATAACATGACTTGTTTAATGCTCAGTGACTGCAACTTCAGTGCAATGGTGACTTTAAAATGAGACCTCAAAACTGGTATTTTCCCTCTCAAGCAGAGAAGCTTAATGTCCCTGTCTGTATGTGGTAACTAACTCAGTTACACACTTCTAACAATTAGAACATGTCAGAAATGGTGGCGCAGCACTGCGGGTTCCAGAGAGGCGGCTTCCACTTTGTTCATCACCCTGGACCATTGATTACACAGGTCCCTCCGGTAAGAGACGGAGACCTCCAGCCTGCAGCAATGTGAGTGCAAGGAAGTTTCACTGTTCTAGGTCACACCACACCAGGACCATGAGATCCTCCTCTTCTGGAAGCACATTAGCTGCTCTTGGATTTCTTATATATGATAGTAAACACTTGTTGCTTTTAAACCTAAATTTCTATTGACAGTGATAACTTGTTAATGTAGCAACAGATAACTCTAACAGATACACACTCAGAATGTATGGTATCCATTCAAAAAATCATTTGGCTACAATTCTTTCATCATCTTTATTCTAATCTACTTTATATCTCCTGAGTTTCTGGCAACATTATTCATCACTTTGTGTTTAGTGTCACTTGCACAAAGGTAAGTGAAGTTATTTCTTCCTGTCTGGCATAGGAACTTCTTTATCACCGCTGCCTCAGAACTGCCTCAGATTAATTACAACACACATGTGCAATACAGCTGGGGTTTTAATCTGAGCCTTAGGACAATATATAAACAGATTCTAATGAAAATAATACTAAGACAATAAAAGGAGTTTTTAAGCAGATTTGAGCAGGAATTAGATTCAAAATGAGACTATCTTGATAAATAAGAATCATCGTTATAATAAATTTTAACAAGCATTTATTTCCTTGTCTTGGTGCTAAGCACTTTACATATTTTATTGATCTGAGTTTTTCCTGTGACCTTAGGAGAGAAATTATGATTTTATGTAGGAAGACACTGAAACATGGGCACTTTATGGAAGGATATATATAGCTTCTACAATGGACAGATTTAAATAACATATTAAGTGATTTCAGTCACTCTATTGATTATATCACCATTATTTTATAATTATTTACCCTGGTTTTACTATTAACAATGGTCATAACCTCAAATAATAACAACAGTGCAATACACTAAGTTTTTCTGTTGCTTCAAATGCAGATGTTGAAGTCTTTGTTTATTCCATGCTATTATAAGTAGGCAAGGCCTTTGTATAGAAATTAGGTTTAGAAGAGTTTATGATTATTAAAAACCCCATGCAAAAAGCATACTCTCTTTTTTTTTTTTTTTTTTTTTTTGAGACAGGGTCTCGCTTTGCAGTTCAGGCTGGCCCTGAGCTCACTATATAGCCCAGGCAAGCCTTGAACTCAGCAACCCTCCTGTCTCTGCCTCCCAAGTTCTGGGATTATAGGCGTGAGCCACCATGCCTGGCACTGTGGTATGTGGTATTGATTGCTGGTGGGCGTGAGTCTCCATGCCCAGCATTGTATGTGGTTACCAGGGATCGAACTCAGGGCCTTGCGTTAGCGAGGCAGGTGCCAGAACCACTGAGCTAAATCTCCGGCCCAGCATACTCTTTTGATAAGACTCCAGAGTTTCCTCTTTTCACCAAATGGAGACGTCCAGAGAATGTGACTCCCAGCCAGTCAGGGGAAGGGCCTCACCAAGAGCCCCAACAGCCTTGCAGCTTGATAACTCACTTCCCAGCCTTTCCAGCAGTGAGCAGTAAATGTCTGTTGCATAAACCAACCACTCTACTGTGTATTGTAGCTTCAGTTAAGATAAAAAAAAAACAGCTATCATAATATAACGTTTCTTATGTGCTAATTAGGAGTACTCCTTCACCCCTATTGGTTTTCTAAACCTCATCCGTTCTCATAGTCTGTGGAAAATCCACATGTCTCCCTCAAAGATTTTTTGAATTCTCTTCTAATCTTTATGGCTTGTCTTCTTCCTGGGCATATCTCTATGAAGCTAATTTCCTTCCTAAATCATGAGGCTTAACCCTCCTTTGAGTATAAAATAGGAATTCTGACCATTCCACTAAAGCAGCAGATGTAGTGGACTCCCCTAAAGTTTTCATTTGTTTTTGCTTTTGTTTCTTCTCTAGTGATGGGAATGCTGAATACAGTGTTAAAAATCTGTATTAACTATCTTACTTTTAAAGTCTCTGTGAAACACTGAGAAATGTAAGTTTGTATTACTTTTCTATGACTGTTGTAAACAAATACCACTAATTTGGTGACTTAAAGCTACATATATTAACTACAACTTGGTTCTGGAGGCCAGAAGTCATAAATTAGTATCTCTGGAACAAAATCAATGTATCCACAAGACCAGATTCCCTCAAAGGGGTTTCTGTTCTTTGGTTCTTACAATTTCTGGTAGTAGCTGGCATTCCCTTGCTTGTTCACACCACTGCAACGGCTCCTTGTATCTCTGCATCGTCTTCTCATTTTCTGTGTGTCTACTATCACTTTGCCTTTCTTTTGCGTGGGCCTTTCTGTTAACACTGTGGCTAATGATGCAGGATCATCTTCCCATGCAAAAATTCTTGATTTACTCATTTTGTAAACAGTTCGGTCTAACCCCAAGTCCTCATCCATACCTCTAAGCTTACTACTGAAAAAAAAAAGATATAATATTAGAAACTACTGAAGTTAAATGAAGTAACTGAGGAAAAAGTACTCTGTTATAAAAATTTATATAAGAAGTTAAGTGTCACCTGTATAACCACCAACAATGTCACCATGAGTGCCGCTGGTCATGCTACTGTCATTCACACCACTGCTATCACTCCAAATACCACTGCTATTCCCACCACTACTGCTCACATGACCATCACTTATTCTAAAAGCATTTGTATTACCCCCACCCCTTTACCATCATCCTGAACACCCCTAGTATTGCTGCCATTCTTACTGTGACCACTAGCATTGCTACTATTGCTATTGCTGCTGCTGCTCACAGCACTGTATTTCTTCACAAGGTAGAGATACTCCTTCCTCTCTTGAACATTGAAATGCTAGCACAATGAGAATCCTCACAGTCACTGACTGGTATCCACCGCACCATCAACATTATGACCACCACCATCTACCACTTCTATCTTATTTTTAGCCTGACCAGTGCATGGTTATTGTTACCATCTGAAAGGTGAGATTTCTAAACAATATTTTATAACTAGAGCAGCATACCAGTATGATTAAGTGACGAGGCATAAGAACAGAATGCAAATGTTGGCCTCATTGCCAGAGCCTATTGTGTGAGATCACTGTGAAGCATAAAATAGAGGAGTGAGCCCCAAGCTCAGCATCCTCCCTGGGTGTTAGCATGAGATGAGGTTTTGCTGGCTGGATAGAACAGGCAAAGTCTATCAAGACCAAATCCATTAAAACAGTTCTGCTGGCACTCTATTATTTTTACATGAATTAAGCCACAGATTACTTGAAAAAGATTTGTTTCTGGGAAGAGGAGGAGGGGACAATAGGTAAAGCTGACATGTCTACATACCAAGGGAGGTATGAGATTATGAGTAAAGAATATCCTGTTTCATTACAGCATTGGATATGGCTAAAGAGTGAATTGATTGTGGGTTAGGATGCTGCAAACAAAAACATTAGTCTTTCCTTAGAGGCAAAATAGAAACAGGAAACAAACCATAGCATAGGTAATAATGTTTCCTAAACTCTTGTGAACTCTGTCTCTATAACTCTGTATGGTTGATTTCATTTACATTTTGCTAGCAAATGGACTGAGTTTAACACAAAGTTACACCAGACAGAGTGATACTATTCTCTGAATGCGAAATCCATGCTTTTCCATTTAATCATATTTCCTCATAGATAGGGTCTAATCTTGTTTTTAAAATAGTAGGTTACCAAAAGCAAAGTCACACCTTCTTACTTATATCTATATCAGCAAAAGAAAACTCTGAAGTAGCCATTGTTGTCACTATTTTAAGTTCAGAAAATGGAGATACAGAAAAAAAAATGTTTCTAATGTAAATTAAATCAGTTCATAAAAACCCAAATTAAGGTTCATTTTCATAGTGAATTGTTATAAACACTACCTGTTCTCCTCCCTCACCCAAATCTTTTGTAACATTGGTATGACTGTGTGTACTTGGAATGGCACACACTTGTAAAATTTAAAATATATTTTGCTCAAGAACAACTTAAAGTTTGCATTTTTATGTTATAGACAATTATTTGTTTTCTAGTTTAATTATCTGCTTGATAATTCATGTTTTGTGGGTGGCTTTGGGGCTGATTACTCTACTGCCAGGGACTTAGCTCAAGTGGTACCATGCCTACCTTGGAAACAGAAGGGCCCAAGTTTGATCCTGGTACTGAAAAAAAAACAAAACAAAACAATAACAACAACAACAAAAAACTGTGCTTAATCTATTTTAAATCAGAGAATTTACTCATTATTGTATACATTAAGGTAAATTAATTAGCCTTTCGAGGTTTTTAGGCAACATCACTAATTGCCCTTATTATGTGGGTTTCTTAACCTTCTTTACAAACTTTATTGATTCTAATTGTTATTCCTTATGGTACTATTATCCCGTGTCTCAGTAAAGTAAAAAATGCATTCAAGATAATTTGTCTTGGATTGTCCCTATTTATTTACTTTAAGCAAGATTTTAGAAAAGTGACTCATCATCTCTTTAATTAGCTGTCACCTTTTTTGTAATGTCAGTATGCAAAATAAGCTGTCAGTAGTCACCTGGTGGGAGGTAGTAGAAAAAAATGTAATCTTAGACTAAGGAATTTCAAGGTGCTACTCATGTTCAGGCGAGATCATAGTTTAAGAATTTTCTTTGTTCTGAATTCTCAGTACTTCCTCAGTTTCTTTTTTTGCCTCTCATTGCCAAGATTTGAGAGACACTTGTTTTTGTTCTGTTGGGGCCCATGTTATTATTTAACGTGGTCCTTTATATGTTTGTACTCAAGATTATAGCACGAGCAAGCTAAAGGTTCCATCTGGAACGTGTTCTACAGGGGAGAAGAGAATGTCAATATAAATATGGCTGCCGAGGAGGGTCTCTGTGTTCCTTTCTCCTGCGCCATTGGCGCTCGTTGAAGTATCTGAAGGCATTGTCCTTTCTACTGAAGATAAAGTGAAGGCTCAGACAGGCCACCACAAAGGAGATAAAAAGTAACAAACAGTGATTCCTTGGAATGTTTTCGGTACTAAAAACATTAAAATCAGTTTGCCAATAAATAGAGAGCTCAAGAGGCATTTGACTTAGTTTATCTTTCTGATTATGGAGAAAGTACTATACGTAAGAGGCCTTAGGTTATTTTGCCAAATTTCTATATCATTTATGAGTCTCACAAGATACAGTCATTCACTGAAAAGAAAAACTAATTCCAAAGAGATGAAGGAAAACAATTCCAAGCATTTTAAGTATTTAAGAGTATTTATTTTCACATTGACCTTATTAATTAAATATCAGTTATTTTAACTCTAAACAAACAAACAAAAAAAAAACCTGCGAAGCTAAATAGATAATTTGCCCAAAGTTAGCACTTAACAAGGGTTAAGGAGTCACTCAATTCTATTTTGATAAAATTCTCCAGTCTACATTCTTTATGATACTACTGGTTTCAATCTCCCTCTCTCTCTCTCTCTCTCTCTCTCTCTCTCTCTCTCTCGCTTGCTCGCTCTTTGTGTGTGTGTGGTTGGCTAGAGTTTTTTAAAAAATGGTGATTTATCTTAGAGATTCCTACATCATATTACAGAAATCATCATTGTTAAAAACTTACTATTAGAAATGTTAATAAAATGGAGTATTAATAAAAATTAACTAAGGTTGGGCTGGAGATTTAGCTCAGTGGTTCCAGCACCTGTCTCGCAAGCACAAGGTCCTGAGTTCGATCCCGGTAACCACTTAGAATGCTGGGCGTGGTGACTCACGCCCACCAGGAATCAATACCACATACCACAGTGCCGGGTGTGGTGGCTCACGCCTGTCATCCCAGCACTCGGGAGGCAGAGACAGGAGGATTGCTGAGTTTGCGGCGGCTTGCCTGGGCTACATAGTGAGCTCAGGGCCAGCCTGAACTATAAAGCGAGACACTGTCTCAAAAAAAATTAACTCAGGTAGATCTATCTATCTATACCTATGTCTATCCAGTGTCTATTTATTAATCTGACAAACCATGATTCTTTCCAAGAAATTGTAATTGACAGCCTTTCTTTCACATAGATATTGCATTATTCTAAAATTCTATTTTATAGACTTGTGAGAACTTCTTTGTGAATTATTATTTGGGAACCATTTCAATA
>PVIC010056443.1:0-10940 GCA_004025085.1 Thryonomys swinderianus
AAAAAAAAAAAAAAAAAAAAAAAAAAAGATCTCAGTAGTTCACAACAGCAAAGATTTTTTTTGCTGCTCAAGCTGCATGTTATTCATTGTTTATGGGTTTTTGTATCTGTTTTTCGTTTTTTGTACTGGAGACTTAACCTAGGACCTTTACATTAAGTAACATCCTCAGCTCTTATTTTATTTAGTGAGATGGGTCTCACTAAATCACTAAATTGTCCAGGCTGAGTTTGAATTTGTGATCCTCCTGCCATATCCTCCTAAAGTGCTCGGTTATAGGTATGTACTTGGCTGAATTTTTTTTTCCTTCAGTACCGGAGATTAAACCCAGTGCTATGGGCTGTACCAATAAAGTGTCTTAGTTACTTTATTTTCATTGCTGAGACAAAATATCCAACACCCAAAGTTAAAGGAGAGCCGGGCGTGGTGGCTCACGCCTGTAATCCCAGCACTCGGGAGGCAGAGGCAGGGGGATTGCTGAGTTCGAAGCTTGCCTGGGCTACATAGTGAGCTCAGAGCCAGCCTGAACTACAAAGCGAGACCCTGTCTCAAAACAACAACAACAACAACAACAACAAAGTTAAAGGAGAAAAAGATTTTTAGCTCACAGTTTGTTGAAATTTCAGTCCATTATCAGCTGGTTCCAAGGCAGGGAAGCACACAGCAGAGCAGTGTCACAGAAGAGAAATTAGTTCATGGTAGCAAAAGCAACAAGGGATCTTAACAGCACCTTTCGGCCCTTTCATTTTATCCACACTTACTGGGATTAGAGTAGTCCCAAACCAGTCAGTGCACTGTTTTAGTAATCACACATCTTTAATCCTAGAATCACACTCTAGATTTAGCCATCTCTGAAAAGCCACCCAAAAAATAAATAAATATGGGCTGGAGGGTTAGCTCAGTGGTTCTGGCGCCTGCCTTGCAAGCGCAAGGTCCTGAGTTCAATCCCCAGTAACCACATACAATGCTGGGCGTGGAGACTCACGCCCACCAGCCATCAACACCACATACCACAGTGCTGGGCGTGGTGGCTCCCGCCAGTAATCCCAGCACTAGGGAGGCAGAGACAGGAGGATTGCTGAGTTCGAGGCTTGCCTGGACTACATAGTGAGCTCAGGGCCAGCCTGAACTACAAAAGCAGGACCCTGTCTCAAAAAATAAATAAATATTATATATTTTTTAAATGAAAAGCATTATATAACAGTATGAGGCTTTATCCTCCCAGACATCTAGACCCAAACTAACACTAAGCCTTTTAAAAATTTTAAGATAGGGCCGGAGATTTAGCTCAGTGGTTCCAGCGCCTGCCTTGCAAGTGCAAAATCCTGAGTTCGATCCTGGTAACCACATACAATGCTGGGCATGATGACTCATGCCCACCGGCAATCAATACCACATACCACAGTGCTGGGGGGCATGGTGGCTCACACCTGTAATCCCAGCACTTGGGAGGCAGACACAGGAGGATTGCTGAGTTCAAGGCTTGCCTGGGCTACATAGTGAGCTCAGGGCCAGCCTGAACTGCAAAGCGAGACTCTCAAAAAAAACCCCACAAATTTAAGATACATTTTCTAAATTTCCCAGGCTGACCTTAAACTCTCAGTCCTGCCTCAGCTACCCAAGAAATTGGGGTTACATGTGTATACCACACTTGGCTGTCTTGCACCTTTTCTCCACATTCATTCCAGAATGTAGGCTAACAGAACAGGTATCCCAGGCAAAACAGTGTGCCAGACCAAGCACTGGCTCATAAAGCTCTCACCTGGTAGGAAACACATCAGTTCTAATCATGGGGAACTGCCCAAAGCAACTCTCATGTCTGCACCTGACTCCAAGAAAGAAGAACTAGAACAATTTATTTAGCAGCAGCAAGAGCTGACATAGTGGTCTGGGAGAAGTAACATTCTGTGGTTCAGTTTCATGGCGTCTGTTTTAATGATCTGCTCACCTGGGGTGGACTTGTGGTCCTGTCTGCCCCTGCCACACACTAAAAGCTCCCTTGTAACTGAGGCAGAAGAGAAGGGCATGATGCTCCCCCCATGAGATATGTATTTAATTTTTTCCTTCTTTCACTCCGAACACCTTGCTGACGGCCATGTTTACATCAGATGCCCTATACTGCTCCCCACAGGAGACTTTTGCTTTGCCTGCAGCAAGTTTGAGTCATGGATCACTCTTGAGTACTCTGGCCCGCAGCCTCTCTGGATGACTCTACTCCTCTTCAGATATCAGATATCCTCAGATATCCTCACTCTGGTCCAGGATGTCTCCCTGAGCTACCCGTGACTGAGCAGAAAATCTGCCATGATGCTCTGCCTCACCCCAGGCCTAAAGAAAGAGGCCCAAGCAACCATAAACTAAAAGTCTGTGAAACTGAGCCAAGTCTTTCTTCCTTATAAGTTGATTTTCTCAGATATTTTGTCACAGGTAAACTGACTAACACTACTTGTGACCACCATGATCACCACAGAGTAAACTAAGTTGTTCTTTTTGTGCATAGTTTTCTAGCCAACTACAAAGAGATAAAATAAATAGAGAGGTATGTGGGGTTTTACAACTGGACCCTGACATCAGGAATGTGCCTGACTCTTTGCTATTAGTTTAAGATAAACCAGGTACATTCTATCTGGAATAAAGTCATTTTTGTCCTAACTAAAATATGCACCCCTCCTTCTGACCAAATTTCAGGGATCCACTTGATCTTGATGCCACTCAGAATTGGGACCATGCTTCTGTCAGTTCCCCCAGTAAATTTCACTCTGCTCAATCCTAGATTTGCTATCTTTCTTTTGTCTCATGTTACCTTGGAACCAATCTTTATAAACTGAGGCTGGGCTGTTCCAGAGCACAGGCCAGAACTTTGAATGCATGCAGGAGGTGGTGGAACAGCAGACCCACCCAAGCCCTACTGGTGTCCTGACCCACTAAACTAGAAGCAATAAGTGCATGTGTCATTTTAAGAGGCTAATTTTCTTTTCAGTGCTGGGGATTAAACACAGGGCCTCATATAAGCTTTTAAAGTTGAGAAAATTTGATAGACAACAACAGTAATTAATAAAAGGCAACAATATGTGCTTACAGTAATTTCTCTGTATAATTATTCATAGCTTCCCCATCCTAAGGAGGGCATATAGGAACACTCCTAACATCTGTTCTGCTGACCACCCACTATTGTCAAAAAACAGTATAGGATGAGAGCTAGCATTGCAATATGAACCATACAGTCCCTGGCCCAAGAAGTATTCAAGAAGTAAAGAAGAAACAAAATTAAACTCTCCAGAGCCAGAGCCTAGTGCATGGACAATTTTCCCAGTCATGGGATATAAGAGCCAGACAAGGTAACACTGCCACTCAGATAGGCTGAGGTAGAAGGATAGCAAGTTCAAGCCCAGAATGGACACATTAGTGATTTAGCAACATCCTGTCTCGAATTTTAAAAACTTGTAAGAAAACTAGGGTTATAAGTCAGTGTGAAGGCCCTGGGTTCAGTCACCAGCACAGACAAAGAGAGAGACAGAGAGACAGAGGGAGGAACAATGGTTGTAAGAAACTAGAAACCAGACCAGAAGCTCTAGTTTACATCAAAACTGATGTTCTCTCTTCCAAGTATTATTCATAATTCATTATCTATCATAATTCATGTACTATGCCTGTGTACTTTCTTATGGGAATTATATAAATGAGTAAACATCAGAATTCCTATGTTAGTGGGATACAAATCTTCAGCAGGACTATAAATGGCAAGTATGTCTTTGTGGAAGCTGAAAGTTTTATGAATCCTCACCTAGAAGAGGACTTTTACTTTTTTTTTTTTTTAATTGCAGTCCCAGGGATTGAACTCTGGCCCTTGTGCATCTAAGGTTGGCGCAGTACCATTTGAGCTAAATCCCCAGCCCATAGATGATGACTTTTGAGAGAAATCAACCCCAGGAAGACCCTTTCCTTTGCTTTATGTCTCCAAAATAATATGTCTCCTATTTGGTCCCCATTATCTCACCAGCAGAACCTCTAAATTGGAGGGCTTCCTTAGCGGCAGACTTCCAGTAGGGAATAAGAGGCTGAAGGAAAATTACACAAGGCTTTGTGTGTGACCCTGGACGTGTCTCTGAGAGTCCCAGTTTGTCTCTGCTGATCCCAAAGAGGGAGAGGGTAATGGCGGGAGGGGTTCCCATCAGGAAACTTGAAGGTGCATCGCACAGCTTCTACCTCACCACCTCTCCCTTCTGTCCCTGACCTACACTCTCAGGACCACTTTCCCCAGATCCTCCCTCAGCCACTTCCGTCTTGTCTGAGTCTTAGCTCAAATGTTGTCTCCTCTGGGGTCTTCCCTAAAGCTCCCCTCTCACACACACAACATTCTATGTCACGCCATTTGCTACATGTTCTTTTTGCTTTTGTACTGGAGAGTGAACTGAGGACCTGTACACTGAGCCACATACCCAGCTCTTTTTATATAATTTTTAAACTTTTGAAATAGGTTCTTGTTTGTGGCCCTCCTGCCTCAGCCTCCACAGTACTGTAATGACTGCCATGAGCCACCACACTGTGCTTTGTACTTCTTCATAGCACTGCTGATTTTATGTTTTTAATTTGCTGAATAGATATTTGTCCCCCTTCCCTCAACATAGGCTCCCTGAGGGCAAGAATCTTGTCTTTTTCATGTCTGTGTTTTACAGCAGTGCCGCCTCAAGGTTCTCCAATCGGTGTAGATTGAATTAAATGAAGCACTGAGATGCTTGCTTTGTGAGTAAGGGGCCTCCATGGCTGACTCACTGCTCCCTATATCCTCACTGAGTCTTTGGCCCCTGCAAGAGCCCAGCCATAGCTGGCCCAGGGCTGCCTTCTTCCCCCGGTTGCAGGAACCACCTTATCACCTCAGAGGCTACAAAACCCTGCCGCTATCACTGCCACCTTAGTTCTCTCTGGAGCTGTGCTTTGGCATGCTCAGGATTTATATCTGGTCTCCGTGTCCCAGTTCCCTGAAGACTGATCCTCGCTCTTGATACCTTTCCAACCAGCCTCCTCTCCCATTATAAAATGTGTTTGTGAACACTTCTCCTTTGAGTACACACTGTCCTGAAGAGCCTCAAAATAATTCTGCCAGAATTTATTGAGGGTTTCTGTATGCCAGGCACTGTGCAAGAAGAATCTCCAAAGTTGTGGACCTGCCAAACACCAGCACCCTCTTCCCTCTGAGTCTCCAGAGTCCTTGTACCTCCTGTGGTCTTCGTGGAAGCTTTGGTCCTGGGCAATTTGCCAACCATGACTGAAGAGAAAGAGTGATGGCCCAGGACAGGGAAGGCCAGGTCCTAGCCTGGGTCCCCGGTTGCCAGCACCTGTCTGTTCAGCTGTTTCTGGCCCTCACCTCTGGCATTTTCAGGGGAGTTTGCTCATCTGGAAGCAGAAGCTCTGCCTGGGGCTGGGCAGCAACTCCAGCTCTCCTCTGTCCCCGCTATTCAGCCCTGTGTTTCTGAGAGGATCAGGGTGGAGGCAAGAAGCCCAAGAGGGAGGCTCGTCAGCCAGCCTGTGACCCACAGCTTCTGGGTCTTCAACCAGCCAGGGTTCCAGAGTGTTCTGCAGCCCAAGACTGAGGCTGGCAAAAGGGAATAGTTCAAGGTAGAGCATATGCAGGCTGAGATCATGGAGACCAGAGTGTGGGGCAGGAGAACGGTGTATAGAGTTAAGGAGCCTTGAGCCTCAGCTACTGGCCATCTTCTGTCCCTCCAGCTCTTCTTCCAGGTTGCTTGACTGCTCCACAGTGTCACCCTCCAACGATCGTGGAGCCCCATGCTTCGAGAGACCCACAGTCCAGGGTTTCATCCTCAGCTCAGCCTCCCTACAAGCTACACCCAACATGCTCTCTTCTGAAATGCAGACCTAATGTCTTTCTTGGAGAGAATAGCTAGAGAAATGTAGTGGGAGAAATGGACCATGCAGTCACAGTGGTGACCACCGTATGCTCCCCCTGATCAGCAGAATTGCCTTCCCTGATCTATTACAGACACATATACACGAACTCTCTCTCTCACCTATTACAGACACATATACACAAACTCTCTCTCACCTATTACAGACACATATACACAAACTCTCTCTCTCTCTCTCTCTCTCTCTCTCTCTCACACACACACACACACACAGATCCTCTGAGATACACACTCAGGATTCTTCTAGAAGAGAGGAAATGGCTTGCGAGGGTACAGGAGATATCCAAGGATTCAAAGCTAGTACTTCTCAGACTTTGGTCTGACTCCTGGTTTCTTGGGCCAATTGCCATCTTCTTTGGCTGGATAGGTCCCTGATCATCTTGTTGGCTGTAAGACTTTATCTCTATGGCAGTGGTTCAGTTTGGTTTGGTTTTAACTGCACTGAGCCAGTTCTATCTTCCTTAGCTGGGAACATAGCAAGGATACTCGCCTTTCAGGGATTTAGGCTCAATGCGCATCCACTGCTCCCTTCTTTGCCTCTGTCTCCACTGGCAAGCATTGAAGCCATCCTCAGTCTTTCTTATGGCTATGAGCTCAGAGGCCTTGTTTCATTGACTGGCCTGTCTTGAAGCTCAATCCCTATTGGCTGCCACTAGAGGTAGTGTTTCCACTGGCAGAGAATCCAAAGGATAGATAGATGGTTTCTATTCCCTTGGTGTTGTGCTGCCAGCGACCCAACTTGGCCCCCCACTCCCAGCCTGTATTAGGATGAGGGGTCACTGGGGGTGCCTGAAGAGGGCTCCATAGCCTCAAGAAGCCTCTGGTGCCGACGAAGGTGCTTCCTCCGTTCATGTTCCCCTGTGACTTCACATACCAACTGAGCAGGAAAGGCCCCAGGAAGCCCCTTCAGCCAGCCTAGGGAAAGAGACAGGGCAGGGAAAGACAAGGGGTGAGGACAGAGGTCAGGTGAGAATGAAAAGAGGTCTCAGGCCTTGAGGGTCACAGTGGGTGAGGGAATTAGTTGAGACGCTGAGAGCATTGGTAGACAGGGCTTCAGCAGCTATGGTGCTGGTCATTGCTATGGAGCCCAGCAGTGACTGCTCACGTCACTCAGAGTAAGAGGCAGAGTTTGTTTGTTTGCAACAAACTGGGATCCAGCCGGGCGTGGTGGCTCACACCTGTAATCCCAGCACTCGGGAGGCAGAGACAGGAGGATTGCTGAGTTCGAGGCTTGCCTGGACTACATAGTGAGCTCAGAGCCAGCCTGAAGTACAAAGCGAGACCCTGTCTCAAAAAAACAAAAACAAACTTGGATCTGAACCTGTACCCTTCGCACTGAGCTTCATCGCCAGCCCTTTTATTTTGAGTCAGGTTCTCACACTATGTCATTAAGTTGCTCAAGCTGGGCTCCAATACACAATCCTCCTGACTCAGCCTTCCACAGTACTAGGACGATAGTACCTGGCTCAGGCACTGTTCTTGGGGTTACAGGTGCTGGGTGAGGTGGAGCTCTTAGAGGGACTGGCAAAGACCCACAACATCTTGTCCCTGCTCCCCCTGGACTTCATTTATTTCTTCTCTCCCCTTGTCTGGTTCCCTCTAACCACGCGGAGGGTCTGGGGATGCAGCTCTGTGGTGAGCATTTGCCAGACACACTCAAGAGCCTGGGATGCTCCAGCGGGACAGGAAGCTGTGTGTGTGTGGTTCAATGCTTACTAAATATCGATTGAAAGAACAAATAAAATAAATAAATATCAACTGAGTATGTGTAAGTGTGTTTCACCTTCAGGACTCTTGTGCAGGTGCTTGGCACGCGCCCTGGACTCCACACCCGGTCCGTCAGCCTTGACAGGTGTAGAGGGCTCCGAACACAGTTCCTGGGAACACTCTAGTGGTGGACAGGTGATGTTAGTGTGGGATCCAGATGTTTAGAGCTTCTCCCTGATAGTCCCCTGAGCTTCTCACTCACCACAATCCTCATAGATGGTGTCTGGGGAGCAGGGAAGGGGACCCGGAGTAGGGAAGGCTCCCAGCCAGCGCTGCATGTCGGATCTGGTGGGAATAGAGAGAGCTCACAATTGGCCAGGAAACCTGTCCCCACCCCGGGAGGGGGAGGCAGGGACCAGGAGGAGAAAGAGTTTGGGGAGGGGCAATCTGGAAGGCTAGGGGAAGATCTCACAGTTCAGTGACTGTGTGTGTTGACCATGAACCCGGCGCCACACCAGTGCCCGGCACATGCTCTACCGCTGAACCACACCCCCAGCTTCCAAAGGTGTTTTCTGGAGACACAACTCACAGGGAGGAAGCCTGGAGTAGCCGGTGGGTGGGGCGACCCTGGTGGTTGCTGAGAAGGGAGAGACGGAAGGTAGGGGGTCCTGATGGGTCTGGAACCTGCTGGGCCTGCACCAGGGAGCGATGGGCATAGTCCAGAACCTGCAGCCGCTGCCCACTGCCCAAGGAAAAGGGCGTCACAGGAGAGCGGAGGTTCCGCTGGGCGCCTCCTCTCCAACCAGACAGGACCCCTACATCCCCCTTCTCCCTCTGTCTCTCCCTCCCCCTCCCTCCTTCCAACCCACCTCTTGGGCTGAGTGATGAGCAGCAGGTCACTGAAGAGCAGCAGGCAGAGGGGGGTGAAGCGGGGGCGCGAGTTGAAGAGCACGCCCCCCCTCCGGCAGCCCAACTCGGTCAGCTCCCCCTGCAACTCCAGGCGCCTGGACCAGGAGACTAGCGGCAGCGCCTGTGAGGAGACACTGAGTTCTAGCTTCACTGTGCTGGAGGGAAAGGCCAGAGGAGGCTCTGGGCAGGGACCAACCTTGACTTTGTGGAAGCGCAGCCTCTGGGTGAGTCGGATGAGCTCTTCAGTCTGCTTCATGCGCCCGACCTCAGCGCTGCAGCGCTCAATGATCTGCGTAAGGGGCGCCAAATCACCCCCGCCCCCGCTCCCTTCCAGCCCCGACTCTGACCTCCGTCACCTCTCCCAGCTTCGCTTCCCTTCTGCCCACCTTACTGACAGCACCCAAGGCCTTCTGGGCATTTTCCTGGCGACTGGATCCTTCTTCGGTCTGGCGCAAGATATTCTGGTTGAAGGAGGAAAAGTCACTGGGACTCCTGCTCTAGGACCTTGGGACCCAAAAGGGCCATAGCTCAGAGGGCCCTGCCTGGCTGGTGAAATGCTCAGTCTGGGGTCATGAGGCCATAGCGGTGGCCTGAATAAGGCTGAGAGGCTAACATGTCTCTTCACAGCCTACCCTACACTGTAGGTTATGGGGGGTTTCCACCCTTTTTACTCAGCCCAAATTCCCTCTGCAGACCCGGTTTTTCCCTGACCCTCTGGGCTTTTTTTCCTATCTTTTTTTTTTTTTTTTTTGAGACAGGGTCTCACTTTGGAGTTCAGGCTGGCTCTGAGCTCACTATGTAGTCCAGGCAAGCTGCGCACTCAGCAATCCTCCTGTCTCTGCCTCCTGAGTGCTGGGATTACAGGCGTGAGCCACCACGCCCAGCATTGTGGTATGCGGTGTTGATTGCTGGTGGGTGTGAATCTCCACGCCCAGCATTGTATGTGGGTACTGGGGATCGAACTCAGGACCTTGCGCTTGCAAGGCAGGTGCCGGAACCACTGAGCTAACCCTCCAGCCCTTTTTTTCCTATCTTAATAATAATGTGCCACCTTGCCACCATTAAAAAAAATGTTGTAAACACCTACAGACCTTACAAACTGCATAACCCTGAGGAATTCATGTTATTCTCTCAGCCTCAGTTTCTCCATATATTAAATAGGGATAACATCTAGGTATGAATGGCATGGTACTGAGTATTTAAGGAGATAATGTTAATAAAAAAAAGCATGATATCATCCTTGGCACATAGTAAATACTGAAAATGTGGGTTGCTATTATGTTAATAATCATTAACTATAACAGTATAGTAATTAATAGGGTCTAGATCTCAGTCGTGTCTCCATCAGTTATTTCTGTATTACCTGGAGCAAGTTATTTATCCTATAGTTCAATTTCCTCTTCTATATAGTACAGGAAGTTATAGTTTCTGTGCTCACACAGTTGGTGAGGTTAAATAGACACAGCATTTAGATCTGTACTTCAAACAACAGTCATTGAGCTATTATCTATTTTTTTTTTAGGCAGTACCGGGGATCGAACTCCGGACCTTGTGTGTCCAAGGTTGGTACAGTACCACTTAAGCTAAATCCCCAGCTTACTGAGCTATTATCATTGGTATTATTACAATTATTGTTATTTTGTTGTCCACACTGGGAAAAGACAAACCAAAACAAGACATAAAGAAGCAAAGCTGGAGTAATAACTCAGTGGCTAAACTCATGCCTAGAATGCCTGATGCTGTGGGTTTGATCCCTAAAACCACGAAAAAATAAAAGAAGTAAAGAATGTAATCATCTAACTGGGGACTCCTCACATTAAAATCCCTACACTGACTGACCTGGTAGAGAGGAGTCTCTACTTGGTGAAGCATATTCCTCAATCACTTATCCCCTAGTATCATGTTCTAACAAACATTTTAGGATTTCTACCCACTATGAGTTTCTACTTTGTTTTGTCTTGTTTTGTTATATTGCTGGCAGTCAAACCAGGATGTAGTGTATGCTGGGTAACTGTTATTCCCCCAGTGCCCCCTGCACTGTGAATCTTTTTTTTTTTTTGCTTTTTGAGACAGGGTCTCGCGTTGTAGTTCAGGCTGGCCCTGAGCTCACTATGGTGCTCAAGCAAGCCGCCGCGAACTCAGCAATCCTCCTGTCTCTGCCTCCCCAGTGCTGGGATGACAGGCGTGAGCCACCACGCCCAGCATTGTGGTATGCAGTGTTGATTGTTGGTGGGCGTGAGTCTCCACACCCAGCATTATATGTGGATCGAAGTCAGGACCTTGCGCTTGCGAGGCAGGCGCCGGAACCACTGAGCTAACCCTCCGGCCCCTGCACTGTGAATCTTTAATTCTACGGGTATGCTGTAAATCTTTTTTTTTTTTTTTTTTTTTTTTTTTTTT
>PVIC010056444.1:0-10943 GCA_004025085.1 Thryonomys swinderianus
GAAAGAAAGAAAGAAAGAAAGAAAGAAAGAAAGAGAGAGAAAGAAAGAAAGAAAGAAAGAAAGAAAGAAAGAAAGAAAGAAAGAAAGAAAGAAAGAAAGAAAGAAAGAAAGAAAGAAAGAAAGAAAGAAAGAAAGAAAGAAAGAAGAGAAGAGAAGGAAGGAAGGAAGGAAGGAAAGAAGGAAGGAAGGAAGGAAGGAAGGAAGGAAGGAAGGAAGAATGGAGCAGGTGAGTGTGGTGGCCTATGTCTGTAAACTCAACATTCAGGAAGCTGAGGTAGGAGGCTCACTGCAAGATCAGCCCGAGCTACATAGTAAGTCCAAGGCCACCTTGAACCACATAACAAGACCCCACCTCAAAAACTCAAAACTCAAGTCAAACTGAACACTGAAAGGTAGGTATATCTCCATCACTTGCTTGGGATGTGTATGACCCTGGGTCCCACTCCCAGCACTGTAAAGATAAGTAGAGGGAGTACCTTGCACAGATTAAGTGTCTGATAAATGTTTATTGAAAGAATGAATAACAGTTATAGTTCGGTGAATTGAATGCTTTTTACATGTATGATTTAAGCCCTATATATGTTTTTTGTGTAAGCTACATCCACGTGGGTGTTTGATATTCATTCTGTTTACATGTGGAGTTTGGTAGGTATGAAGCTTATCTTCTTTTCCTCTGACAGATTTTTTTTTTTTTAAAGAAAGGTACATTGACACCATGATCACTTACACCCTTCAATTCCCACACTCCAGTTTTTTCCCATCCCCTCCTTCCTGGTCCCTCACATCTAATATTCATAAGTGTCTTGGTAAGTTTCCCTGGCATAAGTCCTTGGGGATTAAAGAAGGGGGGAGACATGTTTTCTAGTCTCTTTGTTTAAGTTAGGAGAGAAGGAAAGAGAAGAGAAGGGAAGAAGGGAGGAAGAGAGAGAGACAGAGGAAGATAAGTGATGCGGTACAGAGTTCAGAGTCAGACAGTCCCAGAGCTGAACTCTGACCCTTCCGCCTACCAGCTGTGTGACTGTGAGCAAGTCTCCCAGGGCCTCCATTTCCTCACACAGGAACTGTCACCTAGGTTACTGTGTGGGGGAAAATAAGGCTATGTACATAAAAACCCAGCTTAGGGTCTGACAGTTATCATCCCCATCACTGTTAGTGGAAATTAAAATATAAGTGCATTTGGAAGGTGGTGTAAAAGGTTCACCTCAATTGCCTGGGTTTTCTTTAGGACATGAAAAAAGGAAGTCACCTGCTTAGCATAAGTAGAACGAGAGTCACTGAGCCTTCATGGAAAAAAAAAAAAGCAGTAATCTGAAACTTGCCGATGAAACCATGGGAAAGGGACTGGCTCTGCACATTTGTATCCAAGCCAGCCTGTTCACATGTCGTCACTGTGTATGCCCTTTGAGTCTTTCTAAACATACGTTCTTTTCAAATCTTTTTTTAAAATTGAATTCTTCATATTGGTACATTTTATATATAGCTCACAATGGCACTCAACATAGGGCAATTTGTACCAGTATATGACAGAAGTTAGTTCTCATTTTTACCCATATCACTACCCACCCCACAACCCCCCACCCCATATATATATATATATATATATATATATATATATATATATATATATATATATATATATATATGTTATTTCTTTTTCTTTCCAAATCATATTTATTCTTTCCCAGTTATTTGATCTTTGAAAATACAGATTCTGGTGGCAAATGATGGAGGTGGTCATCACAATTTACAAAGTGCTTTTATAATGACTATTATATTTGACCACCAGAAACATTGGTAAGTATTAGTTCCATAATCCTTTTGAGTGTACTGTACTCTTTGGAAACTGACACATTACAGGACTAATGCCTTCCTAATAGTTAAATGATATGTAGTATATATAATTTCAGTATCTCTGACCCAAAAGTCTTGTTCTTTACCTCCAGCAAATCTGTTAGCAACCTCAGAGCAAAGGCTGGACCAGTTTGCTCAGCACCTAGGATAGTGCGACAGATCTGCTTCTGTCCCTTGATCCATCTATTGTCTGTGAACCCTCCGCCACTGAGCTAATAATGTCCTTGTCCGTATCCCACTTGAATCTGTTGGTTTTCTTTCCATTGTAAGAGTAACAATCCCAATTCACCTTACTTTTTCCAAAAAGGAACTGCACTATCTTGTGTATAAGTCCAGGAGTAGGTGACTGGAGTTGGTTTATTCAGTACTGTGACAATGGCAAAAAAAAAAAAAATCCTGATAATATCTTTCTGATCTGCAACCTTCAGCGTGTTGTTTAGCAGCTCTCATGGCCACAAGGTGGCCACTGTAGTTCAGGAATCACATTCAAACTTGGCACTATTCACTGGAAAGAGAGGAAGGCCTCCCTCTCTGTATTTACCAGTTAAGAAACCTCTTTCAGAATATTTCCACCACGCTTCCCTTTACATCTAAGCCAGCACGCATATAACTGAACCACTCACTGCTCTAGGGGGGAGGAAATGACCGTAAACGACTTAGAGCAGCATAGGAGACACATGAGTGCATTTTTAAAATGGGGATTCTGTCCACAAAGAGCATGGGGGAGAGGGCTATTGAGTGGTAAACAATTCTATCTGCTGTAACTCTTACTAAATAGCCCACACCTTTCTCAGACAGGGATCATTTCCTCACCGGAAAGCTTGATTGAGAGTATTATTAGGGTGTCAGAGCAAGGTGAATCAGGACCTGCAAATAGCTTTCCCATCACTTATGGTGGAGGCCATAAACTCCACAATCAAAGAAGCACTCCTTTGCCTTCTTATCCATGTGTTTTGTAAAATGCAAGTCAAAGGGGCACAAGGGAATTGGGGGATAGTGGAAATGATCTATATCTTGATCTTGGGAGTGGTTACATGTGTGCACGCACAGGTATATCAGTTTCCTATGGATGCTGTAACAAATCACCACAAACTTGTTTGCTGAAAACAGTACATCTTGTACCATTCTGGAGATCAGAAGTCTGAAAGTGTTCGTGGGCCAAATTTTGGGTGTCAGCAGACAGGCTCCTAAACTGCAGGGTCACCCATGACCATGGGAGACTATGGGGGAGAATCTATTTCCTTGCCTCTTCTGTTTCTCGAGCTGCACTTCTTGACAACAGCGCCTTTGTCTATCTTCAAGCCCAGCAGCATAACATCTTGCTTCAGGCCTCATATCGACTCCTGTCTCCGTAGTCAAATCGCCCTCTGCCCCTTGGATACTGGACTGATAGTTAGATATTTAAAGGATATTTTATCAGCTGGAAGCAACTGGGCATGTTATACCCAAAACACTTACTTTTTTCATTTGTAAATTTAAAAGATTAAAATGGTAGAATAAATTAGCCTCAATAGTTAAAAAAGAAAAACAAATTGCCCTCTGCTTCTCTCATAAGAAGACTGGTGATTATACCTATTTAGGGCCCACCTGGTTAATACAGAGTCATCTCCCCATTTTAAGATCCTTAACTTAATCACATCTACAAATCACCCTGTAGCATTTAAGGTAACATTTGTAGACTGCAGGGATTAGGACCTGATACCTTTAGGGGCTATCATTCAGTTTGCCACGGTAGGTGAAAATTCATTGAGATGCTCTTAAATTTTGTGCATTTTGCTATTTGTAAATTATGTCTTAGTCAAGAAATGAATGCACTAGACAGGGAACCATAAAGTAAACAGACTTTGGATGTGGAAAAGAGGTGGGGGGGGAGGAAAGGAGAAAGGGTAGTCGGGAGGAAAAGAATCAAAATATGTTATAGGCATGCACCAATATACCAAAATGAATACTGTTCTGTATTACTAATATAGTAAATCCTCTACTTACAAACATTTCTTTGTGAACTTTCATAGGTATACTGTATTAGACTCACTTTGGCGGCTCATGAACAAATTTGACTTATGAACAATTCTCCTAGGATGGAACTCATTCATAAGTCAGAGACTTACTGTATGGACTAATTAAAAAAGAAATGCATATACTCCTGGAAGATACAGTGATTTGAGTTCTATCATAATAATGAGCTACAGACCTAGCAGATCTACTTTCCTCCTACTGAGGGGAACCATGGGCCTGGCTTGCAAGAGCGATAAGTCCCCGAGTGGGAGGCAGGAACCATGACTGTGAGTCTGGTGAAGATTAGCCCAAAAGGGGCCGGAGGGTTAGCTCAGTGGTTCCGGCGCCTGCCTCGCAAGCGCAAGGACCTGAGTTCGATCCCCGGTTACCACATATAATGCTGGGCGTGGTGGCTTACGCCTGTAATCCCAGCACTCGGGAGGCAGAGACAGGAGGATTGCTGAGTTCGCGGCGGCTTGCCTGGGCACCATAGTGAGCTCAGGGCCAGCCTGAACTACAAAGTGAGACCCTGTCTCCAAAAAGCAAAAAAAAAAAAAAAAAAAAAAGATTAGTCCAAAAGTAAAATCATTCTGACCTTTCATCTCCTTGCTGTCATCAGCCTTGACAAATATTTGAATCTTTCCCCAATGCTTACCACTGATTTCTGTCCTACTCTGGTCCCTGAAAGATCTGGGCTTCTAGCTCTATGCGGGAAGCCCTGAGAAACAGTTGTAGCAACGAAACTGCAAAGCCACAGGGTGCATATTGCCCAGGAATGTAGGAGTTGACCCAGTTCACTGTGCAGAGGTTGCAGGGCTGCTGCCTATGGGCCTTAGTGAGGAGTTGGACTTAGAGAAGACTCTGCTCAGCCCTCTGGAGGGATAAACACCCCATGGCAGGGATTAAGGGCTGCCACTGTAGATAAAGACTACAGACCAGACAGTTCTAAGGGAAAGCAAAAGGGGCCAAGGTCCTGCATCCTATAGAACTTGGAGGTTCAGTCTCTTAGGTTCTCCATGCTCACCAAGAGTGGGCCTGAGTCCTATGGGAAAGACAGTCATGGACTGTCCTTGCTGTTGTCCTTGTCCTTGCCATCATGGGTGTCCTGACAGCTGGAGGGACAGAAATATCTCTAATTCCATGAGCAGTCATAAGGCAAGGGAAGCTTCTTAGAGTACGGACTTAGTTTCAGAGATTGAAGAAAGTCAAGAGCTGGGGCAAGGGAGAGGCGTTACTCTAGGCAGGTGATACAGAAGTCAACTGCCTGTCCCTCACCTGCAGTGTTTTGTCACGAGATCCTGCCCTAGTCCAGAAATCCTGGTACCTTCTCCAGAAAAAAGCTCAAACCTCACATATGTGTATATACACGGATCATTACACTCAGCTCCTGGCTCCTGCCCCACCACCTGCTGGAGACTGACTCTTTCCATGCACATTTCCTGCGATACACAGTGCTCCTGATTTGTATCTGTTTCACAAATATGAAGTCCCAAATGTGAAGGGGTAACGAGGATTGGACAAGGGATATTCTATCTTATACTCTTGGTTTTTACATGGCCTGGAGCAGCTGATCAATCATACAGAGACTGGAGTGTGATACCAGTTTTTCCTTTCAAGGCGTATAATTTGAGCCCTATTTCTACACCCCACTGTGCTTCACCTTAAGACCTCCAAGACCATGCTTTAGTTCAAGGCTTCACAAGGCTCAAACAAGGTAGTTTCTCCCTCTGAAACTCCCACCTTTACTATCATCAGAATTCCTTACCCCTACTTTGTTCTAACACCAATAGCATGTTAATCTAGCCAGTAATCTTGTGGCCACTAATCTTGTAGCCACTAATCTTCTTTCCAAATTCTTTGTACCTGAGCTGTTTATACCAGCATTTCATCCTTCCTCCTCCAAACTCTATTCTTCTCTGACTCCCACCCATCTAAACACTCCAAGGACTGAGTATAAGAAGCTGGGGAGGTGACCATAACAACCAGAGCTGGGGGCTGATGTGAACTTCATCTCTCTTCCAGGTAATATCCCAAAGCCCCCTACCTCTAGCGCATATTAAGGCACACACCCTTACCCTTAGCATCTGCCTTAATATGCTGGGAAAAGTTGAGGAGCATCTTTCATGACATCTGCAACAGGCATTCCAGCAGAAAGATCTGGAAACTCTGAGGAGATTACCCTTCAGACCAGTCTTAGTATGCCTCATAGGAAAGCACCAGAAAGTTATCTTCGTCTTTCTAAGCTTTCCAAGCATCTAGAGAGAAATTAAGATAAAGATGCAGATCTGAAAAAAAAAATGAGAGGGATGAATAAGTTCAAGAAAGACTTTCAAACTCCATAACAGTTCCTCCAACCAACACCATAAAAATTAGGGCAATAATACCTTCTCTTCTATCCCTTTCTTTCTTTTTTTCTTTCTTTCTTTCTTTCTTTCTTTCTTTCTTTCTTTCTTTCTTTCTTTCTTTCTTTCTTTCCTTCTTTCTTTCTCTCTCTTTCTTTCTTTCCTTCTTTCTTTCTTTCCTTCCTTCTTTCTCTCTCTCTTTCTTTCTTTCTTTCTTTCTTTCTTTCTTTTCTTTTGTCTTTATTCTTACTTGAAGGCCAAGGTTATCATGAAGTGAATTCAAGGTTGTAATTAATCTATTTCAAGAGCAGGAGGAGGCAAAATTAATTTATTTGTTCATCTTCATTAATGTATCTAACGAACATGTCTTGGCACCTACTGTATGAGAGGTGATGTCCAGCCTCATCTAGTCCAAGAAGTACACTTTCCTCAGAATTTTCTGGATAGAAGCCTTTGTCCAGACTGCTTCCAGACAAGTTCTTTCTCTCTGCAGTCTCTAAAGAGTGCTTGTCATCCCACAAATCCAAACATTTTTGGAGCATGGAGAATATGGCTTATCACAATTTGTAGAAAATAAGAGGGCTTTCCCTTGTCCAAGATAGGCAAGAATATGGCTGAAGAAGTGCCTTTGGCAAGAAGGAGAATGGGAAACTTATTTGTGGTAAGGCATCTGTCTGAGGAGGGGAAAGTGCCTCACACTAGAGGAGTCTGGATGGTATACTACAAACAGGTGAGGAGAACAGGGAACAAATAACAACCTTCTCTTTTGTTACTCATCTCCAAAAGGCTCATCAGCAACTCCATGGCCAACATCTCCAAGTAAGTAAGAGTTATTTATAATGCCCTGAAACTGTGAACTGCTTTCTATCCAAATTCTAGTATTTACCTTTGGGGCAGAGGGATTTCAAACCTCTTCCCAATTTGTCACCTTAAACACAACCTCAGTGGCCTCTACTTTTTCATCATCTCATACTCTTGTACCTTCTTCTTATAATCCTTGGAATATCTCCTTTTTGCCATACTTTCCTTTTTTTCCACTCATTTCCTCTCCCTTTTCCTCCTCTCTCAATTCCCCTCTCTCCTTCTGGTTTTCTCCCTAAAGGGTGTTTAAGAAGACCAGCTCCAATGGGAAGGTAAGAGAATCTGGCCCAGCCAGGCAAATGAGAGTGCAGCAGATAGGGGGGTTGCATCTTTCGGAGTTTTAGGGGTTTGGGTTTTAGGGAATTTGTTAGAAAAAATGACTGTGATTCTGACATAGGAGATTGTTCTTCCACAGCTTTCCATCTACCTGGGGAAACGAGACTTCGTGGACCATGTCGACACAGTGGAACCCATTGGTCAGTGAGTTCAAGACCCTAGGGAGAACGGAATGAGTCAGGGAATGAAATAGTACCCAGAGGAACCATGCAGAAAAGGGAGGCCAACTGAAGGAGAGAATAGGAAAACCACTTGAGGGATCAACTTTTGTTTCATAGTGTGAGAATTTTTCTGACCAGAGTGCCATCTCTCCCTCTTGCTACAGACGGTGTAGTCCTGGTTGACCCTGATTACTTAAAAGATCGGAAGAGTAAGTGGAAATCTTATTGGTATTTGTATATTTCAGGAGTTCTAAACAGAAATGTAAGATGCCTACCAGGCAAACTGAAAGAGTGGATTAGAACAGAACTATAGAAAAAAAAAAAAAACAGAAAGTGACAGGAACTGAGAATTCCAGCTCAATGTGGCCAATTCTTTGGTCATTCAGTGAGAACTGGAAGACTGGGGATGTAGTTCAGTAATAGAGCACTTGTCTACCATGCACCAGGCCCTGGATTTCATCCCCAGTACTGGAAAATTTAAAAGAATAGGAAATAATGCTCAGACTAAGACCTTTAAACATCCACAGTCAGAAAAGATAGTGGTGTGTCTTCCTAAATAATGTTGAGAACAAATATATTTTTAAAGTCTAAATAAAATTTTATTTTTCAAAATTATACAAAACTTTCACGTGTTCTGAAATTAGTATTTTCATGACCGGGCCATAATTCATATATTTTACTGCTGAGTGCTCTGAACTACCAGTGGCACATGCGTGACTGCCCCATCAGGTGGCTTTTTTTGTTAATTTTATTAGTAAAAAGACCCAGTAAAAGTGATTAAATCTGTTTGTACTGCCAGTGGTATAAGCCACCCAATGGGACAGTAATGCATATACTACAGGTGGTTCAAACCAGTGGGAACATGTTAAAATATATTCTTTCTAAAATTTCTGGTTGCTTCCATTATTATTGGTGGTGTCCTGCTTGGCTATTGATGTAACTGTGAGTTTAGACTGTCTATGGAATGATCCAGGACACCAGAGACCCATATTTTAATACAAATTTCCTGATTTTTCAAATGTTGGCAACTCATAAAAAGATTTTAAAAGGCATGGATATATAAAATAGTTCTTTTTTCTGCAGGCTGAATGTGACCTTTAGGCTGCCGTTTTGCAAGCTCTGGTATATGTCTTTCCATCTCTCTTTTTGTGGAGGGAAACTGCCTAGCCTTTTCTCTAAAAGCAAACCAACAAAGAAATGAAATAACTACCACAGGAAGCAACAGTAAGAAATATTACACTGGCAGCAACACTATAGATCAAGATTACACTGAAATAATTTTTCATTGTTTTTTGTCTTGTAATTTTCACTGTGGATTAGCCCCACTGGGAGCAAACTAAACTGAAAATTGGGTTTCACTTGAAAAAAGTTCAGAACAAGTTCATGAATACCAGTTCAGAAGTAACCTTTACAAACTGAGGAATAAAGAGGCCTTGATCTCTTAGATGAAGCAGAGTGGATAAGCAATGTAGCAGGTTTTAAATATCAGAGGACATTGAAGGTGCCTATAGCCAATTTCTTTAAGGTTTCCAAACACTTTGTAGGTCTAAACCCTAAATCAGTTCTTCATATTTCTAAAACCTAAGTCAGTTTTTCACATTTCTACAAAATCTTTGGAATAACTCATAGAAATAAATCTTTAGCTTTAGTATATGTGCTGCCGAAGCGAGCACGCTTTAGCTTTAAATAACAACAAAAAATAAAGACATTTTTGGTTAATTAGATGTAGTGGTGCATGCCTGTGATCCAATGACTACTTTGACAGAATGAGGCAGAAGGATGGAAAGTTTGAGCCCAGCCTGAGAAAAAGCTCAATTCAAAAAGACAGTGAGAAAGATGTCATAAATACCTAATGTGGCCATGTGTTCAGTTCTAGAAACAAAATGACTCATGGCACATATCCAGCAGATATTAACAGCAGTTACCTCTGGAACATGGTGTATCATAGTGGAACTCTGATCTCTCCTTTTGATTTTATTTTCTAAAGGTTCATAAAAATAATGTATATTAGTTGTATATTAAAACAAATGAGTAACACTGGAATAGATGTTGACCTTTAAAAGAAAATAAAAGCCAGGCATGGTAGTACACACTCGGTAATCCAGCACTCAGGAGTTTGAGGTAGGAAGATCACTGCGAATTCAAAGCCAGCCTGAAATACATAGTGAGACCCTGTCTCAAAAAAAAACAAACAAACAAATTAAAAATAAAAAATAAAGCCCGGCTATCTGGACATGGTGGCACATTCCCCATAATCCCAGCACTCTGGGAAGCTAAGGCAGGAGGATCACAAGTTTGAACTCAGCCTGGGTATTTTAGTGACTTATTGAGACTCTGTCTCAAAATAAAAATAAAATAAAAATTTAAAGTTGGTGACGCAGCTCAGTGTGAAGGCCGTTTTATTCCCCAGAGCCACAAAAATAATTAATTAGTAAAAACAATCTACCTCCTAATACCAACAAAGGATTAGTCAGAGCTGCTGATGAGTCAGTGACAGCTGGGGCCCTGCAACTGAGGACTGACTCTACAGCCCTCATCACACTAGCAGACAAGGTGAGCCAAGAGCACCTCATCTGGGTGACACCCTCACCAATGGGACCACAATGTCCTCTCTTGCCTCACCCCTCCTGACCTTTCTCATGCCCCATCTGCTTCACTTCCTCCTGCCCACCTCCTTCTTCCGGGCCACCTATTTTGGTTGGTGCTGGGGATGGAATCTAGGTCCTCCTGCCTGCTGAGGGCGCACTGTCACAGAGCAGCACCCCCAGCCCCACAGCTACCTCTAGTCTATCTCCTTCTCACCTTCTCTGATCTTTCCTTTCCTTTTTATCCCTTTGCTTTGTCTTTCCTTTCTGCTTTATTCTACTTTAATTGGCCCTATGTGAGAATCAAGGTGAATTTATTTGTTGTGTCTTCTCAAAACTATCTTCAGTGTAGAAAAATTAGAAAATACAAGTATTGCTCGCTTTTGCAGCTTATATACTAAAACTGGGAAATATAGGTAAAGAAGGAAGAGACTGTAATCCTATCATCCTTGATCATGAAGAAACACTAATTATAGTTCCTATTCCTCACTTTTCTCTTCAAATATGTCTATACTTTTATTTAAAATGTTATACTGTAAATAATATTTTATAACTTTTTAAACCTATGTCAGCATATAAAACATGCAGGGTATGGTGCACACACCTGTAACACCACCACTCTGGGAGGCTGAGGCAGGATGGTAAATTCAAGCCCAGCCTGGCCACTGAGTGACTTAGTGAGACACTGACTCAAAATGAAAAGGTCAAAAAAGGTCTGGGGTTCAACTGTTACTACTGCGAAAGAAAAGAAAGAAAAAGAAAGAAAGAAAGAAAGAAAGAAAGAAAGAAAGAAAGAAAGAAAGAAAGAAAGA
>PVIC010056445.1:0-10942 GCA_004025085.1 Thryonomys swinderianus
AAAAAAAAAAAAAAAAAGGACCATCCCAGCATTCAGGAGGCAGAGACAGGAGGATTGCTGAGTTCGCGGCGGCTTGCCTGGGCACCATAGTGAGCTCAGGGCCAGCCTGAACTATGAAGTTACAAAAAAAAATTACAAAAGAAAAATACTCAAATTCTCTGAACCACTGCTTTTGGCTATCTGTCTTCCAATATGTACGATTTAGATAACTGGTATATAAACTGTTAGAAAATTATAAAATGCTAAACCAGACATACTAATACAAGCTTTGTTTCCATTTTTTCCATCAAATTTTTTCTCCCCCCTCCCCTTTGAACATTTTCTCCCGGTTTCACAATACCTATCATACATTCTGGACCTCATTTACACCTTCAGTTTCTCACACTAGAAGAACAATATGGTATTAACACATCTGTGTCCTAGCATAATTTATTCCTAAAATGTACCAGTAAACTTTATTCATATATGGAAAAAAAAGACATCCTAATATAAAAAAATGGAACACCAGAAAGGTGAAGTCACATGTATTATCTTAGGAAGCCAAACTACACAAATGTATGACTTAAGCTCTTGCCAAAGTTTTTTTTCCCCACCACTTTAATGACCCAGTCTCTGAAAGACCACATATTTGCATATCTACGCACCAGGACGAGGCCCAGGGCCAGGGCCAGGACCGGGGCCAGGCCCAGGGCCAGGGCCAGGGCCAGGCCCAGGGCCAGAGATGCTAGTGCTGCTGTTGGAACTTGAAGCTTTTAATTCAACATCCAGCCGGTGCTCCACAGACACTGATGAACCTGGACTGCTTTCCATAGTCACATCTGCAACTGAAGTACAAGGAATGAAACAGAAAGAAACTAGAAAAAATGGTACCACACAAAGCTCTGAGAAAGTTTCTTACACTGAGGTGTTATGAATAAGTTGCTAAAATAAAAGGTTAGAATATTAAACTCCAAAATAAAAAATTGAGTTTATCATATAAAAATATTCAACTGAACTCATTTTCCAAAATAAACAAACTGAAAATAATCCTGTAAAGTTAAGTTTTCAAATATTTTTCAGCTCATCAAAGTGAGTGCTGGTACTGCTAAGTAAAACATGCACTTTCATAGAACGATCGGTACAGTAAGTAGAGCTTTGAAAAGGTGATATTAAGTAAAACAAAAGCACTCAATGTACTGTCATGAAAGAATGCCTATAATACTCTGTGCAATGCAAATAAAACAGTAAATGTATGAGCTGATCTTCATGCTCTGCATAATTATTTATGTATGTGAACATGGAAAGAACATTAATAAAACCTGTAAAGAATCACATCTAACTTGTAGTCATATGAATGGGTGGAAGATGAGCATTAAATTTGCTTTGTATACTCGAGTGAGGTAATTTATCAAAAGATAATCATTTCTTACAATGTATAAAACAATAGTGAAAGCTCCATTAGTGCTAAGACACTGCACAGATTTTGCAACAATTTCTTCAAATCTTTTATACAAAAATAGACATGCAGGGTCCTTTGTACATCTGGAATGGAAAATTCATAAAATGCTCTTCATTGAACATATAAAGAGTATACCAAAATGACCTGAATTGGTTGAATAAACATACAGATTTTCTGGTGTCTAGTTGCAAACGTAAGTGAAATTAAGCATCCTAGATAGGGTCTGAATCTGAGGACACTTAACATCTATCATTCTGCTTACTAAATTTTGATGAAAACAGACCTATAATGAAGAGTGAGCCTCTGAAAAGTCATTTATAACATACCAGTTAGTAAAGGTCACATTTTACTCAACACTATGCAGTCTTACCTGTGAACTATAATACCTGGTTGCTTATAACAGATTAGAAACAAACTAGGCAAAGGTTTTTCTATGCAAAGCAACATGCACAGATAACTGGGTTGAGAGAGAAAGTGAGAAAAAAAAGGACTAGTAATCTGTTATTTACTGCCAAAAGTAAAAGCATGTAAATACCTTTATTATGTGCATGATGATAATACATATAATGAGACCTCGAGTCACTTAGACAAAATTAATTTTAAGAAATCTGCTTTGGGAAAAGATTCTCTTTTTGGCACTCTTACGAATTACAAATTAAGCAAGGGATGGGGGTGTTTAAAAAAGATACACAATGTACTTAATTAGTAAAGATATCTAGTATTGTAATTTTATAGTTTATAAATTGTTCATTACCCAATAACTTTTTCACTTTTTTTTAACCCTTCTTAAAATAGCCAGAAAGTCTTAAAAGTTACACTCTTTTGTTGTGAGACAGGGTCTCACTTTGTAGTTCAGGCTGGCCCTGAGCTCACTATGCAGCCCAGACAAGCCTTGAACTCAGCAATCCTCCTGCCTCTGCCTCCCAAGTGCTGGGATTACAGGCATGAGCCACCATGCCCGGCACTATGGTATGTGGTACTGATTGCTAGTGGGCGTGAGTCACCATGCCCAGTATTGTTGTATGTGGTTACCAGGATCGAACCAGGGACCTTGCGCTTGCTAGGCAGGTGCCGGAACCACTGAGCTAAATCCCTGGCCCACATCCTCCACATCTTTACCCATCACATAATTAAATACTTGGAATTTAGGAGGCAACTTAGTAGTATCTGGACCCCATAGAGTTTACATTCTGGTAGAAATAATGGAACAATGAACCAAACATGAATTATTAAGTGATGAAATAAAACAGAGTAGCATTAGAGACTATAGAGGTCTACTATTGGTTTGCCATCTGTTTACAGACTTAAGAACTTGTACCTTCTTTTTCTGATTTTTCCTTGTAAAAACAACTTTAAAAATCACTTCTGTACAAAAAAACCTTGTTCCATAAAATACCTTTTTCAAGTGAGCTGGGCACTTAGTAACTTATAAGGAGGAATTAAGGTTAGGGAGTGATAAGAAGAAAATCCCAAGCACACAAATATTGACAAAATAATTGTTAATTACCATCCATATCAGTTTCCATTTCTTCTCCTTCTTGAGTGTTACTGGGTCTCTGAATCTTTGGCTTGATCACAAATGGACATTCTTTCCGACACAAATCTACTTCATGCTATGACCAAGATAAAACTAGTAAGAAAATCTTCCACATATTTAAAGGATTAGAACAATTATAATGGAAGAATGCTATAGGTAGATTATGCAATTGGTTTCTAGAAAAAAAAGAGGGTTAGAAGGATGGTTCCTAAGTTCACTTCTCACTGAGTATAAAAACACGTGCAAGTATAGTTGGGTATGGTAGTGCACACCTTGAAATCCTAGCACTTTGGGAGGCCAAGGCAAGATGATTCTGTTTGCGTCTAGCCTGGGCCATTTGGTAAATTATGTGACACTGCTTCAAAATAAAATATTAAAAAAGGGGCTGAGGATGTGGCTTGGTGTGAATGAAGGTCCCAGGTTCAATTCCCAGTGCTAACAAGACAAAACAACACAAAACGAAACAGAAACCTCTATTCAAAGTACTCCTTGAATGATATACCTCAAGTCTATAAATGAAGATAGAAAGTCCACTATGGGACTGAAAGGCTGCCATATCCAGGTTGGTGATGAGGTCAACCACTCTGACTGCTCTGGTAACAAATGTTATCTGGTCCTGTTCATCACCAAGAAACTTTATGACCTATCAAGAATAGAAAGTAAGGTAAAAACAGTTAAATGAAATATGAAGCTTTAAAAACTTTTTCTTTGCACACATGCAGTTTGGGCCCCAGTGAGTCAGCACAGTATAGAAAGGTAATCGTTTTTGGATGTTTTTGTGTGTTCCAAGTGATAGGTCTAGGATTTCAAGACTCATGTACCCCGAAGTAATGTATATGTCATGAAGTACTTTTACCAAGGTTCATAACTAGCATCTTGCTAACATATAGATACATCTTGACAAATACATAGGGCCTCCTGACTATCAACATTGTGCTGGACCATAACAAATCAATAATGGTGATTGTCACTGTTTGAAGCTGTTAATAAAATGATTAGAAGGCCAAAGTAGAAAATTTTAAACATAATTGTTCCTAAGTAACCTTAATTTTATTTGCATTCACTGTGCAACACTTTAAACTTGAAATTCTGTGCTCACTCATTCCCATAAATGTATAAAAACAAAAAACAAAACACAGTAGCACACCTTCAGTAAGGCTTCCATCATTCCACAGGACACCAAAGCTTCACCACCAGCATCGTAGCTGGCCAGATGGTATAAAAAAGAGAAGAGAGCAGTGGCAAATTGGTGAGGGTATGGATCCATGGATGGATCTACAAAAAGATTGCGATAAGGGAAGAAAGGAAATTCAGATATATGATGATAAACTGGCAGGATTTTAAAGACCAAAATATAAAAGAAAACAAAACAAGGAAAAGTTCAGTGGCACCACACGTGTCTGGCAAGTGCAAAGTCCTGAGCCTGATTCCTGGTGCTAAAAAACAGTCTCTAAGGTTATTTTGGGCCAGGGATTTAGCTCAGCGGGCTGCATCTGCCTGGCAAGCACAAGATCCTGAGTTTGGTTCCTGGTACTGGAAAAACAAACAAAACAGGGCAAGAAACTCTTTCTGCCTTTGACAATCTCCATTAATACTTACCAATCATGGCCTGGATACAGTTCCGTACAAGTACAGGCAAAAATCCATGGTAGGAGGCAGTTCCAGTACAGTCAATAATACTGCTGAGTTTGGGAGTTCTTTCCAAATGAACAATTGATGTTAATGTTCGTAAAGAAGCAGCTTTAATCTCCTGTGATAATAAGGTAAACAAAGAATGTGTCAAAGAGACAGATACCTGAGTCAAGGTGCTAGTATTTCAAACATAAAACTTAAGTTATTTTGCTGGTAATTGCTTTGGGAGATAGAAGTCTGTTAGGAATAACATTGAAAATATTGCATTATTTCAAGGCTTAATGTCCAAAGTAAAAGAAACAAAAGGGCCAAGCTTCCCTTTTGGGGCTCTAACATCCTGGGAAAAACAAAAGGCAGACGGTTTGTTATCTTGGTAGGTGGAGAAAATTATTAATACTTACCATCAGCTGTTTATCAGTTATCTGAAGGACATCTACCAGCTCCTCTATTAAGCCATTATATAAGATACTGTTTGCGGATTCCTGCAAGGCATTGGAATACACTACAAAAGGAGAAACAAAAAGTTTAGGCAAGAAGGCAGTGGTTAAGCCACTGCCCAGAGAAATCTTTGGCCATCTACAGGTTCTAGTAAAGGATCCCCCCCCCCATGCAGCATGGGAGGACAGAACCACTGAATTCTAGTTGACTCAGTAGAATCAAGTGTTAACCTCTACCAATACCAACCCAATTCAGGTTCCCCTATTAAAATACCACTGGTCTTACTCAAAAATTTCTGGGGACAAAAGTATGAAAAGAAAATGAAGACTTAATTCTTTCACAACATCACTATTTGATGTACTTTTACTATGCCTTCAACTTATACTTTCATTATAAATCCACTCTAATTTCATGGACCTTTCAGACTAAGAATTTGTATGAGGGCCGGAGGATTAGCTCAGTGGTTCAGGTGCCTGCCTAGCAAGCACAAGGTCCTGAGTTCGATCCCCGGAAACCACATACAATGCTGGGCGTGGAGACTCACACCCACCAGCCATCAATACCACATACCACAGTGCTGGGTGTGGTGGCTCACGCCTGTCATCCCAGCACTCGGGAGGCAGAGACAGGTGGATTGCAGAGTTCAAGGTTTGCCTGGGCTACATAGTGAGCTCAGAGCCAGCCTGAACTACAAAGCGAGACCCTGTCTCAAAAAAAAAAAAAAGAATTTGTATGGTATTATAGTAAAATTTAAGAATGCAAATAATCCTTTTATTCTCCTAGTACTAACCACTGAACCCAGGGTCTTCATAGAAAGCTACATCTGGCCCCCCTTTTATTTTGAGACAGATTCTCACTAAGTCACAAAGTTGTCCAGATTGGGCATGAACTTACAATCCTTTTGCCCTAGCTAGCTTCAGATTATTGGATTTATAGAACACAAATAATCAACTTTCAATTATTTCCAAATTTAGGTAATGTTGAACATAGTCTCCTGAAGCTAACACAAATGGGATTAAAGCATATTCATTTTTATTTCACAAACATTTTATAAGTACCTACTAAAATAAGAGTTATGCTAGATATGAGTACAAATGAAAAAGAAGGACTACACTGGCTAGGAACATAGTTCAAAATGACCAAAGGCAGGTATGGTAGTGCATGCCTGTAATCCTAGCATTCTGGAGGGTGGGAAAGGAACTGGAGCTCAGCCTTGGCAATTTAGTGAGAACTTGTCTGAAGACAAAAACAAAAACAAAAATCAAAAAAACCCAAAGCAAAAAACAAAAAAAGGGCTGAAGATGCAGCTCAATGTGAAGACCCTGGGTCTACTCCCTGGTATCCTGCACACACATAAGAACAGACGAATGAATAAAAACATAATTAAAAGTATGTAGTGACAACACCAGCTTACCATTCTGTGTCCCTCACCTGTACTAGGCTTGTTATATAGGTTTTCTTTTAAAACTTAAATTTTATCTTAACATAAAGTAAGGAAACTGAGACTGAGAGCATAAATATGTTAGTAATATGTAACCTGTAGAATCAGGGTGAGAAGCCAGAACTGATTAAAAAACTGTTCTCCACTCTCTTCCCAGTAGAAGTATGCAGTATTAACTACCTAGTATTTGTGGACTTGGTGACTGTGTGCACATCATTAAAAAACAAGCAAAACTTGTAACTAACCTCGTATAACATGTCCATGAGGATCATATGTTTTCTGGTAAAATAAGTTATGAGCTTGAGAATAATGAGTAACTAATAATCACAATGAAAACCTGGGAACTTCAGCAATTTCATGATTGAAGCTGCCATCTTGGTAACTACACAAAGCCTTATAGCAAAGAAAGATGGGTGATATCAAAGGAAATCAGGTTCTTTCTCCCTAAGTAAGATCTGTCAGTGTTCTTCTCTTACCTAATATAGATATTGCATGCAGTCTGGCCTGAACAGCTTGTAATCGCTTCCTGTGATTAGAAAAGCCATGGGCCAGCCGTATGTGCGTAAATAACAGCATCTGTACAAAGACAAGACCTCTATTATAAAATCACTGGAAAAAGTGAATTTATTTGTAGATCTAACACTTACCTGTAGGGCTCCATGGTAAAATGGCTTACTGCTTCTATGTGCAAAAGTAACACACCCAGTTGGATACCATTCTCTCTGAGATCAGGTGATAAAATGGAAGTTACAAAAAAGGGACTCTCAAAACTATCACTATACCTGACAATGATTGGTTCTTAACCCATAAACAGGTTGTTAAATATCTGATCTTTGCCAAAATGAGAAGGAAAACAAAAACAAAAACCTAAAAGTGCCTTCTCCTGAATATACCCAAATAACTGAAAAAATTACCACTTGTTATTATATACCATAATGAGCCAGCAGTTTATATTTTTCTCAAACTCCTAGAAGGATACAAGCAGTTATTAAGTCCTTATAAAAAGGATATAGAAGGTTAAGTCCTTATAAAGATAAAGACATAAGGCTCAGAGAAATTAATCTCCCTATGATCCAACTCTAAAGCTGACATAATTTCTGCTATGTACTGTCTCTCCAGCAAATATCATTAATCTATTTGCATAAATACCAGACTATTTGCTAAGGAAGGCAAAGAAGTAAAGGAAACAGTAAAGACTACTGGTTGATAACTCTCATTAAAGAAACAAAAGCTGCCGAATGTGGTAGAAGCCTCTAATCTCAGCACTTGGGAGACTGAGGCAGGAGGATCATTATGAGTTTGAGGCTAATGTGGGTTACATAGAGAATTCAAGAGCACTCTGAACTGCATAGCAAGACCCTGTCTCAAAAAAAATAATCTCCAAAGAGACAAGTGAATAAAATGGTATCTTTTTCAGACACATCATACCTGCTTATCCTTAGGAATGCTGTACATTTTGGTAAGAGATTCCATGATTTCAGAAGGGCTTTCTGAAATCTGTATTAGGAAAAAAATTGTTAATAACAAAACATCAATCAAACATCAAACTAGTAAAATGTCAGAGATTCATTACTCTTACCTTGTCTAGTTGTTCTATATGAATATAATGTAGTGTATTACTAGTTGTCTGAAATTAAAAACATAAGAGCTGTTAGGAGTCATTGAATACCCTAGATTCTCCTGCTACAGGTTATAAAAGCTGCTTAAAAACACATATCTAACCCTTGGTTCAAAACTAACTCCATGCTCTTAAAAAAAAAAATCAAGGTAACTTTGTAGTCCTTTTAAATACCTGTTTTAGTTAGGGGACATTCATGCCTTTAATACTTTTCACTGTTCCTTTTAAACTCTTGAATGATTTATCTCCACATGGTCACTAATCACAGCAAAGTGTGGCTCTATGAAAATGCCTTCTCTCTGAATATGTACGACAGTGTTTAGAAGCATCAAGACTTTTTTTCCGGTACCATGAACTCAGGCCCTTGTGCTTCTAACGTAGGCATGGTACTACTTGATAAAGGCTATTTTTTAACCACTTAACAGTTTACCCCCAGACACCACACAGACAGGTGTCACCATTTCAACCAGTTGATTCTTGTATTAAGTTTGATAACTGTTTTTTAAAAAATGCTTCCTGTTACATTCTTATAAAAATTAATGAATATATAAATTTTGGACACCCTAAATAATTGGACTGATAAATATTTGTACTTCCTTAAGAAATACACAATGACCAAATAATTAAGTAGGATCCTATACGCAACATTATTGTAGGACTTCTGTAGACTGGCTTAAGTAAAGAAACTTGACTCATGATCACTCTTACACTGTATGTTGGAACTCTAAAACAAGTGTAAGAAACAACATGCAAGACACAACAATATCCCATAAAGGAAGTCCTATTTTTGGTAGGGCTCAATGTAAGTTAAGATCAACCCTATCAAAGCTGGCCCTATCGTCAGTTTTAGTCCTGAGAAGCTGCTATAGGTATAGCTCAGTGGGGGAGCAATGTAGCCCAAAACACATCATTCTTTCAAACTGGATGTTCTATAAAAGTGAATTACAACTACAGTAGATTGTAAACTTTACTGAATAAAGACTCACCCTTTTCTCAATTTTGACCTCGGCCCCAGGGTCTGCATAGAATTCAAAATGTAGTGTAGTTGCACTGGGTGGGTATTTCTGCATTTAAAACATAACAAAGAAAGACACTGAGGTTCAAGTAATTTTCGACTAGGTAGATATCATCTCCTAACACTTCTCTTAAAGTCCTACTATGGAAAAGAACTGTTGCAGTAGAATGATCAAGGAAGGTATTCAGGACTTTAACTCCTTGTCTTTAGGAGGGGCTCAAATGAAATAAGCCTTGTTCAAACAGAATTAAGATGGAGCCCAAAGCTCAGAAAGTTTCCACTTTTTTTAATTCGTAAATTATCAATTTTCTTTAAGAGACTAATTTTGACTATAGCTATTCTGAAGCACAGGAACAGGAGGAGCAAGTCTGTCAAGGAATAACAACTAAGACTTCAATAAAGGATAGAAAACAAATACCAAAGACTAGGTACCGACTGAAGAATGGAAAAGGAAATTTTTATGGAAACCTTAGTGTTTATCATCAGCCTTCTGAAATACCTTCAAGATACTAGCTTATCTTCGTAACACATTTATACCATTCTACTCCATGTCGCATGGTGTCCTGTGCTTCAGCACAGGTACATAAGAAGCCAATATAAATGAGACCCTGACAACACAGCCGGCTTAACACCAGAAAAGCAACAGGACAAACAAAATTTAAGGTCACAATACTGAAATGTCTCCTTGAAAGAAACCAGTAGGATTGGTTGCCTCTGAGAGAGCAGTAGTTATCAGTGTATATGCTTTCATATTGTTTGAATTTTGTAATATGTATTACTTTCCTTTAAAAGTATATGTATGCTTCTCAAGTCTCAGTAAATAAAAGCATGTTTGTCTTCCTTCCTTACTTCCATTCCAGTGCTAAGATCATCAAATCCAGGGGCTCAACTTTGCTAGGCAAGCCCTATCTCAACTGAGCTATATTCTTAGCCCATGATGCACAATTTCTTAACACAGGCTATGACTTAAACAAGTAACAGAAAACAGCCAAGTGTCATCTTCTCTAGTCTCAGTGTTTTTGTTCAAGAGGCAAAGTATGACACTGACACGCACAGAGGTTCAAAAAAAATTTTTTTTTGAGACAGGGTCTTTTGCTTTGTAGTTCAGGCTGGCCCTGAGCTCACTATGTAGCCCAGGCAAGCCTCCAACTCAACAATCCTCCTGCCTCTGACTCCCACGTGCTGGGATTACAGGCGTGAGCCACCATGCCTGGCCTGAATACTCTCAAATCAACAGCATTCACCTCCCATATTACCAAGACCCATTCACAAAATACCAAAGAAAATTTATCAGCTAAGATAGGAAAAGAACTTGCTCCAATTTATGTATTTCTGTGACCAAAACCAAAAAGTCATTTTTTGAGAGAAAAAGATTTGCTTCATTTCATCACACCTCTTTGTGCTAAACATGACAAATGGGTCACAGAATTATAAAAAATCCAGTTGTGTCCCATGGCTCCAATAGCAATTAGCAAAGAAGAGGGGAGTATGACCTGACCACAGGTGAAAGACAAGGGGATAAACATAAAAAAAAAATGTACGGCATCTTTAAAGTACTCAGTAATCTTAACAGAAGAACTGCTTTCAAGCAGCCATCCATAAATAATACTTAAGAGTTTTAGGGCTGGGGCTGGAGGGTTAGCTCAGTGGTTCCGGCGCCTGCCTCGAAAGCGCAAGGACCTGAGTTCAATCCCCGGTAACCACATATAATGCTGGGTGTGGAGACACGCCCACCAACAATCAACGCCGCATACCACAATGCCGGACGTGGTGGCTCACGCCTGTCATCCCAGCACTCGGGAGGCAGAGACAGGAGGATTGCT
>PVIC010056446.1:0-10958 GCA_004025085.1 Thryonomys swinderianus
TTTTTTCTCAAAAAACTCTAAGATGATATTAAGAAAAATTCAGAAATACAAATAAATGGGAGTGTTACCAGGACTCTGGGGTTCTGTGGACTCTTTCTAGAAATGCTTCAAGGCTCTTACTGTCCTGAACAAAGAATTGGACAGAAAACATTGTAGCAAGGTTTTACATTTTAAAAAGGTCAGAAAAGAAATATACATTACAGAGTGAATGTGAAGCCATTAAAAGCGAGAAAACAAGTATACTCTGAAGAGTACAGAGCAGCCTACTGAAAGAGCTAACAGTGTCCACACCATTAATGGTTGTCATCTTTTATATCCTCCCTTTTCTTAGCCTAATGTCAGATCTAGGCCATCCTATCAAAAACCTGTTTGATGTTGAGGCAGAGGAATAGCAGGCTGGTCCTAGGTGCAGGGCTTCTAAGTGTTTTTTGTGTATATATATATATATATATATATATATATATATATATATATATATATATATATATTCTGTCTCTGTAATATATATATATATATATTCTGTCTCTGTAATTGACAGGTCACGCCCAGCTCCCCCACCAGCTGCCCATGTTCTGATTTCCTGTATCACGCCTCCCCACCAGGGGATATAAATCCTCATAATTCTTTATGGGGTTCTAAAAGAGTAGTGATCTGTCTTCATATCATTACTGCCTGCTGAAAGGTGTTATAGGCCTGACCTGCTGGGGATTATGTGCTCTCCAAATACCTGGGGGTGTTATAGCTCACTGGCTGGATGAAAAGAAAAATTACCTGTCAGAAGACAATAAGAAAAGAGTTAGTGTTTATTTGTCAAGAGTTGTTGAGCTGCACGACTGTGACAAAACTTGGTGAATATGGAAGAAGAGTCATCACTATCTGAAGTCTTGAACAGATAAACTTTACTGGCAGATTGAAGAGGCAGAGCCCAAATATGAGGAGCAGGTCAGAACATCTCCTAGTCTGTATTAAAGGAGGATTATGACAGCTCTAGAAATTAAACATTTCCATGCCTCCTATAAAGGAGAAAACACAATGAAGAGGGATATTAGATAGACTACCACCTGGCTGACAGCTTTTGTCTTGGGCATCATTGCCCACATTATGGATCTACTTCAAAATACAGTGCCCACATAAGCTGTGGTGGAGTAGAGGTCATTAATGAATCTACACCCAGAGCAACACTGGAGTCTTGCTTTCAGAAGAGGAGCATCAGGTCTTCTAGAGGCTCATAGAGCAGCTTTCTGCTTTAGGTGTCTCATGCAAATTTTGGGCCCTACAGAGAGAAAGAGCCAAGGTCTGATGAAACCTGTTGAATACCTTTCCGTAGGCCTCTCTACAGACTGTAGCCCATTATTACTCTTTACTACAGTGGGGGTCTCAGAGATCCATCTAAGTACTTCAGAAATCGTATCTCTCCCACTTATCTGACAATAAAATCTCTAGTAATTATTTTATGTAAGGCATTAGAGATAGAAAACTCTTTCAGCATTTAAAAAAAAAAAGAAAAAGAAAAGTTAGAGAGTTCTAAGTACAAAGATATGGTCTGTTATCTATGGACTCCAGCTCTACTTTGGCACTCTTAGCCAGTAGATTTGATTGTCCCTGGCTGTTCTTTTTGCTCTTGTTAGGCTCTGAGACATATGTCTCTAAATTACTTGAATATCTGAGCACAAACAAAGGACAGGCTGGGAACAGGGGGTTATTCAAGCAGTCCCCCAAAAGAGTAAGAAAACTGAAAATAATTAGGGAAATCAAAAATATGGGGGTAAAGAGGCACAGTAGACTCTAGATTGCATACATAAAACTTGCATCCTTTGCAACAGGCCTCTGGGGCCCAGGAGAAGCTAAAATGGTCCTTCCCACAACTTGACCAGAGGCAGACACCCTGACAGCCCCCGACTGACTTATACCCATAATGAATGACTGAAACGTTTGGGGAAACACAGGCTATATGCATCCCCTCACCTCCCACATGGTGGGACACACTAGGGAACTGTTCCAATAAAATGACAAACTTCCTGAGCTCCCCAGCTGCCATTAATTTTTTTTACTACCTACCCCTGACGACAAACATCAGAAAAAAGTTAAAAGATGTGAGCCCTCCAACATCTAAAAACCAAAATGAGAGAAAAGGAACATAAGCAACTGGGGTCCTTTTAGAGGAGAGAGAAGAAAAAAAATGTAGTGAATGCTCTCTCAATCTCAGAGAGAGAAAGAAAACTATGCTCAAATGGCCTTATCTCCTGGCTTGCTTGTCCAAAAATGTTACCAGGGTTCAGGGGTGCTCTTGGCTTCTCTCAGAGATTTTTTTCTAGGTTCTTGTTGTCCCGAACAAAGAACTGGACAGAAAGCAATGTAAGAGGATTTTACATTTATTAAAGGTAGGAAAAGAAATCTGTCCTGCAGAGTGAATGGAGGTCAATTAAAAGTAGAAAAAGGAATATACTCTGCAGAGTGCAGAGCAGGCCACTGAAAGAGGTTATTGGCTATGACATTAATGGCTGACATCTTTTTATATCCTCCCATCCTCGGCCTGCTGTCAGATCGCAGGCTGTCCTATCAAAACCTGGCTTGAGCTCAGAACAGAAGAATTGAAGGCAGCATTTTCTGACTGTTCCCAGATGCAGGGCTTAGAACTGCTTTTCCTGTGAATGTGTTCTAAAATCCTTGATTGATGTGTTATGCCCACTTACTTGCCCAGCTGACTGGCTATGCCCTAATCTCCTGCCTCAGAAAGATACACTATAGTCATAGTATAGAAGGTTCAACATGTTAAGGTTCCAATTTCCTGCAATTACATAAACTCAATGTAATCTAAATTTTAAAGTGTTATGTGTGGAATTGAAATTGACTGATTTAAAAATTGGTATGAAAACTACAAAGAGTAAAGAATAGGGTAATCTTGAAGAAGTAAAGACCATGCAGTATATTGTGACCTATTACAATGCTAAGGTACTTATGACATTGTTCTACTGGCCCAAAGATTAAAAAGTACATAAGTAGAACAAAATAGTTCAGAAACAGTCACATATATAATGTCTTGGTTTATGACAAAAGTGAAGCTATAGTGCCCTCAGAAAAGCATTATCTTTTCAATAAAAAGTGCTGGATCAACTACCACACAAAAGGGTATTTTCTTCCTGTTCAATAGTATACTTTATCAGTCCTTCAATATTGACACATATAAACAACTCATTTTGATGGCTACGTGACAGTTTCTAGTATGAATATGTCTTAACTAAACCAACTATTCTTATCTTGATGGATAGCTTTTATCTATTTTTCCCCTTAGACATGGGATAAGTATATCTATGTATAGAATACCAAATTCTACGAGAATTCAGTTATTGACTTATTTCTCTCCCAAAAGTTCACAGCTAAGTATTCACTTATGAAGTGTATAAAAGTGTTTAGAGTATAACATAAATAATACAATCTCCATATTTGTTCCACTTTTACTGCTTATGATTCATGATGGACTTTGTGAACAAATTTAATCACATTAACCACCAGTGAGTTTGAATGAAAGTCATGCTGCCTCTGTGGAGATTAAAGTAAGGGCTAACAGACCAAACAGGGTGAGCTACTGTATGATCTGCTTGCAAAAGTGGTCTCAGAGTACAAGTAGTGAAAGAACAGAAATATCTTTCTGGGAGAGCAAGAGGTTAAGTACCAGAAGCCAGGACAAGAGACAAAACTTGGGCTAGTGGAAAATGCTAACCAAAAGGGCAACATGCTAACTATAAATGTTCTCAATTTCTGTGCTGATTAAATTACACCCAATTGCCAGAGATTGACTAAATTGTGTCATCAAGGAATTCTGAAGTACTGGATATGGTGTGGTATTTAAATAAGTGGGTCATCTGCTGGGATGCAGAAACCTCATTAAAGCCTTTCATTGGAATGGTATTTTTGTAACTGGATTGGACTTTTATTACACCCAAGCAATTCAGCTAGTGCAGTCTTCTCGAATAAAATGATTTTCTTTCTCAAACCATATAAACCTTTCTCCCTATTTCTCAAGGCTCATCTCAGGTCTGACTCTTCCTCTGTATTCTCCTCTTGAAAGTCCATTCTGAATTGACAACATTGTTCTTAAACTGCAGGACTGCATTTTGTCAAGTGAAGTTTTGTAGTATTCTCTCATTGTTTTGTGTTTATTTATATCGTGGATGCACATTTAGCTTCCCAAAATTTACTATTATAGAAAGAACAGAGGAAACCTATTTGGCACTTTTTATGTGCTAGACACTAAAATGTCACAGGTAACCTTCACAGCTACTTCCTAATGCATGCTTTATACTAATATCTCCATTTGTCAAAGAGGAAAAATAGAATTTCAGCAACATTATATGCCTTGTTTTATTCATAGCTGTTTAAGCAACACTAGGATTCAAACACTTAAAGTGTACAAGAGAATTGCTCAGGTTATATGCACAAATGACATTATTTTGTGTAATCAACTTAAACATATGTGAATTTCAGTATCCATAAAGGTTCTGGACCTGATCCCCTGTAGTCCTCAGGGAGGATTATTCCTTAACACTGTGCAATTTTTAGACATAGTGTAACAGTGTTAAACTTGGGCCTTAGGGCAAAAGAATCTAGGTTTCTGGTAGGATTTGCTACTCATGAGCCACACTAGTAACAACAAATTATGTAAGATCCCAAAGCCATATAGCTTCATCTCCACAGGATGTTAATAATCACTATCTCACTGGTTCAGTAGAAGGATTAAATGATGCTGCATATGTGATGATTTTAGTATTTTACTGGTTCATAGTAAGTGCTTCCAAAAACTATCATTTGTACTTATTCCCACTGGATTTACAGAGATTATCCATCCATGCTACAAGTACACTAATAGTTGTGCATATACAAATGGATTAATCAAACAAAAATTTTGGAAAATGGAAAAATACTATTTACCTTAAATTTTAGTGTCCGATACTAGGCACATTTAATTTCAAAATAAATAATTCCACTCAAACTTGGTATCATTAGTATATACAAAATTAATAAATTGAAATTAATAATTGCTTCCTCCATAATAGTCTCTTCATAAAAAAAGTTTCTTGACTATAAGTTAAATCTAATTCACAGCTGTCCAGTCAAAAAGACTTTTAAAAATTTAAGAGTAAAAACATTTTTTCCTGAATAACGTGCAAAATAAGTTTATCTTATAAGGCTATCTCTGTACTTTGTTTTATCATAAATTTAGAAAAATTATGACTATGGTAAGAGATGGATGGATCAAGCCAGACACACATTTAAAAATTCCTGAGATAATAAAAATATAAAATTGGGCTGGGGATGTAGCTCAGTGGTGCTGAGCCTGGCTGGCAAGCACAAGGTCTCAAGTTCAGTCCCCAGTACAAAAACTAAAAGAATTTTAGAAAATTTAAAAAAAAAAAATTTTAAAGTATGGATTTTTTTTCAATTTTATAAAGCCAATCATATCTAAAACCAATAGCACTGACTTAGTTGAAAATAGTGAACACAGATTTTATTTCTCTTACTAACAATTTTTTGAAATTACTCATGAAAACAAACATCTAGATATGATCACATAAGACCACTATACACACTTGAAGTTGGCATTGCCTTTGTATAAAATATTACATTATAGACCTTTTATAGGAAGGAAATATGTAAATGTTTTTAAAGTATTTTGTACACTGAGTACATAAGGAATGCATATATTGGGGGCAACTGGTATCTACACATATTATATTTTAATTCTTTTTTATTTCTCCTTCCCCTCCTCTAATTCCTCTTCCCTCCTTCATTCAAATCCCTCTCCACCAAACAAACTGAAAGTATCTAAAGCATGCATATTTAATTGAGTTAGACCTCATCCCAAAATTTGTTTGTAAAAACCTCATTTGAATACTGGCTGATCAAGTCAAGCACAGCTATTTCAAGGGGGAAAAAAAAACAGCAGGAGTTAAATTTGATGTTCATTAACATGAAGGGAAATTTCTTGCCCCATTTAACTAATATCTTAGTTGGTACAGTGTGACAAACAAATTTTAGTTGTTAAAATCTATTATACCTGCTTTAAATTGCATCTCCCTATAGCCACAGGCTCAATAGTTGGTTAAATTCAATTTGAGTTGCCCAGGGCTGTTAATGAGTAGGATTTCTATTTATTCTCTTAATTGTTTTTTATCTAAATTGTCACTGATGATGAAATCTTATGTTTGCTACATTTCCATATAATCAAAATGTCTAAATAATTTTTTCCCTTCAGTATAGTGATACAGAATTAAAGGCCTATTAAAAGCTTTAGGGATTTTTTTCTTTGTATGTAGCACATTTTATTTCAAAATAAATAATTTCACTTTAACTTTGACATCATTAATATACAAAATAAATAAACTGGAATTAATAATTGCTACTCTTCTGATACTCTTCATAAAAGAATAGGTTAGTATGTGTTGATTGACTATCAGTTTATATCCAGCATTTCACTGCCCTCTGAAAGTTAAAATTCAAGTACAGCTTTGTGCTTCAAATGTTATGTAGTTGGTAAGATACTGAAATTCCATTCTTAAATTAGTTATTGAGTTGATATAATAGAGTAAAATGCAAACAATGAATTGTAAAGCAAAATATAATACTCATAATAAATTCCTATAAATTCCAGCAGAGGTCTCTAGAGAGCAAGCAAAGTTATAGCAATAAGGGATATATGTTCAGTAATTTAAATAGAAATTTTAACTCTTCAGCTTTATGTGAGGCCTTTCTTTTCACCCACGCCCCCTTCTCTTTTGATGTCTGTGCTCCTTCATCAGATAAAAGGCTGTCTAAAAAACTGATCAGAAGTAGATGCAAGAGAACAGGTTAATCCCAAGTGCACCGGTGTAATGTGTCACAAAACAGACAATGTAATTATCTCAGCAGCCTGTTTAACCAGCTAATTCGGCAGCCTTGCATACCAGGAGTGAGCTCATCTGTTCACTCTGTTGCCAGCCAAGGCTTTTTCACCAAGATCACTACAGTTTTACAAAAGCTTGTAAAAGCCTAAGGATTGATTAGTTCAATGAATGCGACTGAATGGATTTTTGCACTGTTTTATTTATTGGGAAGCAACAGACTAACAAAGAGAAGAAAATCCAGATTACTGTATAATACACAAAAAATGTAAATATCCTGATGCGTTCACTGGAGATGAACGAACTTTCTTTACTTAGAACCTCAGGAGAAAAGCTAAGTGACTTAACAGAAATATGGTTTCGATGGCGAAAACTTTTAAGCCTGGTTTGCTTTTCTTAGAAGTAAATTTCCTTGGCATCCAATATATCCTGCATTTTGCTAACCACAGCACTGTTTGGGAAGTCAGTATGAGCTCTGGAGTCATGCTGACTCACACTTAACTTCTAGATCCTACTTTCTCATCTGCTTGTATTGGGTCAGTTAGAACCATAGCTTCTCAATCTTACAATGTGAATTGCTAAAGGGCTTAACTCATGTTAGAGAAATGATGTTTGGCACAAAGCAATGGCTAAATAAGCAGTAGTTATTTTATAACAAGAATCCCATCCATAGGCATATATACAAATTATATGAATATACACAGACACACAATGAGTATATACATTGTTTATATGCATACAGAGTATATACATTATACATATACACATGAGTTTATACTTTATTACAGTGAGTATATACATTATGTATTACATAATATAATATAATATAGTATAGTATAATTATATATAATGTAATATTGTGTATTAATTGTGCACATGTGTTCCTGATCAAAATTCAGAAAACATTTATGTATTGCCACAAGTCTTTTCCTAAGAAATTAGTAAGGAAAACAATGGTTCCCTGACCACAGCGACAACATTACTTAATTTGTACATCAATTAGCACAGCACCTCCTGTGCTTGAAAACATTTGATTTGTTGAATGAATTTCACATAATAGAGCAGAGAATGAAAAACACTACAGTATATACAAAGTTAATGAAAATATTGACAACATTTTATTATGTTTTTCTGATCAGCCTCTTTTGGAAATTAAAATTTCACATCAAAGGACAGTGATTTCTGCTGTCTAATAGAGGAGATGGAGGTTAACCTTTGATGCTACATGCATGACTCATTGTCTGACATGGTTAAATGTCAACAATGGCAGAAGAGTCAAAGGTAGAGACAACGATTAAAAAATCTTTGAAGGCAAGGGAGAGATAAAGGAAAGTTCTGATTGACAATAAAATCAGTGGAAAGGTCTATTATTTTACTATGGATAGTTTCATCTAAAATGCACAGTGCTCCAAGAGATGGTATGGCGAAACTCCATAGCCAGGTCTGTGGCCAGGAAAGAGACTAAACAGAGTCTACCACCCCCTCCTCATCTTATGGTGTGAAAAGCTCAGGCCTCTAATAGCAAGCTCAAACCGGTGAAAAACAGAAAAACTTCCTTCAGCTTCCATTTTACTCCAAGCACCATCATCAAAATGAAACTTGGGTGAGGCCCTCCCTTTTTTTTTTTTTTTTCTTTTTTTTGGAGACAGGGTCTTGCTTTGTAGTTCAGGCTGGCCCTGAGCTCACTATGGTGCCCAGGCAAGCCGCCGAGAACTCAGCAATCCTCCCGTCTCTGCCTCCCGAGTGCTGGGATTACAGGCGTGAGCCACCACGCCCAGCACTATATATGGTAACCGGGGATCGAACTCAGGTCCTTACGCTTGCGAGGCAGGCGCCGGAACCACTGAGCTAACCCTCCGGCCCCAGCCCTCCCTTTACTCTACACCCTTCTGTGACCCTGCGATCCAGCAATCTATTTACAACTTACTTCAAACCACTCCTTTTCTCCAAGGGTTCCCCTGAGACTGGACTGACTTCACTGTTGCTTGTTTGTTTTCTTTCTTTCTCTCAACAACTTGAAGCATTCCTATGTACATTAATTGCCACAAAGTGTCTTCTCAGATTTTACTGTTGTTTTTCATTTTAAAACTTTGTTGGTGGTACTGGGAACCCCTGAGCCCCAGCCCCAGCCCTTCCTCTACCACTGCAAAGCTGCTCCTCACACTCCCTCTGGACCTCTGCTTAAGTCTCACCTCCTTCCAAAGAGGCTTGCTGTCCATCCTTTCGAAAACAGCAACTCAGTCACACTCTTAATGCTACTGATTTTTTTATAGCACTTACCTGAACCTCAGTCTATATTATTTATTTGCTTCTGACCTCTTACCTCCTGAAATGTTAGCTCAAGGAAGCTAGAAACGTAATTAATTTACTGACCTACCTCAGGACCCAGAAAGACCCCTGGCACACAGCAGCCATTTGATGCATATACTGTTGGATGAATAGTAGGAAGGGTCATTGTATGGCTTATACCTAGAAGCCCCCAAAAGCTTCATGTGTTCACATGTAGGATTTTTGGGGTGACTGGATCTAAGATTAAAGATGTGTGATAACTAAATTAGTGAATATGGATTAAGGACGTGTGATAACTAAATTAGTCTATGGATGTATATTTTGGCAGAAGACTTGTATATTTTTTGCTCATGTCCAGAGAGACTGTAGGAGTCTAAGTTCAGCAGATGAAATTTCTAGGCAGTCTAATGTTGAGGTGGTAGCATGGCTAATGTTGGGGGCTGTTAGTCAGCTATGTGTTGAAAATCAAAAGTAGTAGTCTCAGCAGCATGATTTAAAAAGTTTTGAGTTTGGCCAGAAAGCTCCAGTGAAGCTGCAGCTTACAAAGGTGGACCAAGAACTTGATTGCTAAAGAGATTGGCATGAAAAAGTCAACTGGACAATAGAAAAGACGGCTGGAAGACATCACAAGAATTAGCAGAACTCTATCCTTTATGGTCTTGAATTAGCACAGGACAGACTTTGATTTAAGAAGAGTTGCTGAGAACACTACGTTTTAGAATGGCAGCAGCCTGGGGAATTTGTTCCTCGGGAATGGGTTTATAGTGTCCAGCAATTCAAGCACTTGCCTCCTACAACCAAGAGAGAAGGAAGCCTGACTACTGTTCGCCCTGGCAGCAGGCCCTGTCATCATGTACGTTGTGCTGGTTTTAGATGCATAGAGAATGCAAGAGTTGTGGGGTCAGGAAGGCTTCCACCCAGATTTCAGAAGGAAGCCCGGCAGGCCAAGCAGTGTGCCCCTGAGAGGCCAGTGTGTGAAGCTGCGAGTATGAAACCAAAAGTGCAGTGGTAAACCGGGAAGGTTGAAGGCAGAAAGGTGAATTGTCTAAGGAAAGCTACCAAAATGGAGCAAATCCGGGCCAAGAGAGAAGTCATGAAGATTACAACCATCAGTAGTACTACGGGAGTGGAGTCTCCCAAGCCCTCGGGAGTTCACTGTTTAACTACAAATTGCCCAGGGAGGTGGACCTGGAATTAGGAGAAGTTTGCTCTGCTGGGTGTTGGTCTTGCTTTGGTTCCATTCCCTTTTACTTTTCTCCTTGAATCTTTTGGAATGTAATGTTTATCTTGTGCCATGGTATGATGGAAGTGTTTAACTTTCTTTTCATTTGTACAGGGGCTCACATGTTGGAGTTTGCCTTAAATCTCAGAGGGGACTTGGGACTTGGACTTTTCAGCAATGCTTGAAACTGTTAAGACTTTAGCAGCTCTTAGAGATAGACTAAATGCTTTTCACTTAAAGGGATTCACATGAGTCTTTCAGAGGACAGGAGTGAAATGCTTGGTTTATATCTAGACATCCCCCAGAGTCTCATGTGCTCACTGGTAGGACTTTTCAGAGGTGGCTGGACCTAGGGGGCATGAATATGCCAGGCGTGGTGGCTCACACCTGTAATCCCAGTACTCCGGAGGCAGAGGCAGGAGGATTGCTGAGTGTGAGGCTTGCCTGGGCTACATAGTGAGCTCAGGGCCAGCCTGAACTAGAAAGTGAGATCCTGTCTCAAAAAAAAAAAAAAATGTGATATGGGGCCAGAGATTTAGCTCAGTGGTTCCGGAGCCTGCCTCACAAGC
>PVIC010056447.1:0-10944 GCA_004025085.1 Thryonomys swinderianus
TGAGTTTTTAATTTTATCTTGGCTTTTACAGTAGAATTTTCCAGGTTTCCCATAAAACAATAGACTTTCTTGAACACTAGAGCAAAAAGAGCTCTACGTCTCCTGCTCTGCCTGTCCCTTGCAGTCCCAGAGGTGGAAAGGCTCAGGGTGGAGCCCATGAGGGAGGCCTGCCCCGGTCCCCTGGCTGCTCCCTGATATGTGCCCACCCTTGACTGTGTGTCATGGAGTAAAACTGTGCACCTGCCACAGCAATAAAGCCAGCCGGGCTGTCAAGCTGAGCTCCATGAGGCTCCGATGGAGCCAGCACCACTCTGAATGTCAGCCGACACTTGGCTCAGAGGAACCAAAGAAGTCACAAGGCTGAGGCTGCGGTGGCACGGGCAAGAGGGTTCTGTTTCGAAAGGGCAGCCCCCCTGCAGTTTCTGTTGACTTTTACCTAAGGAAGGTAGGGCTAAAGGACAGCGCCTCTCCCTTTTCAAGCAGGGTTGGCTTCCTGGGCCTGAGACCCACACAGGAGCCCAGGGCCTATGCTGTGAAGGCCCCACACTTGATTTGCTTCTCTACCACCCCACCTGGAAATTCCTGATCATCTTTAAACAGAGATGGCTAGGTTCTTTATTTTGCACCAAATTCCAAAAATGGTATTATCTGTCCTATTTTTAAGAGCAGTCATGTCACACCGTTATGGTTTTTATACAGCATTACATGTTTTAAATGTCAGTGACCAAAATTTTAAATGGAGCAAACATTACACACCTGTAAGGGAGCTGATCAAAGAGCGGCGATCCCCTGGATTTCAACACCAAGGATCATCTCAGAATTACTCCAGATCAGGCCAGAGATTTAGCTCAGCAGTTCCAGCACCTGCCTAGCAAGAGCAAGGTCCCTGGTTCAATCCCCAGTGACCACATACCACATTGCCAGGCGGAGTGGCTCATGCCTGTCATCTCAGCACTCAGGAGGCAGAGGCAGGAGGATTGCTGATTTCCAGGCTTCCCTGAGCTACATAGTGAGCTCAGGGCCAGCCTGAGCTACAAAGCTAGACCCTATCTCAAAAAAGAAGAAAAAAAAATTACTCCAGATCTCTGAACTTATTCTTCAGAGAAGTCAGAAGAAATGAAAAGAGAAACAGAGACCGCCCTGATAGCTCCTGCTGTACGGGGCCTGCTGTGAGCAGTTTTTCCTAGATGTGCTGTTCCCCTCAACAAATGCAAGACTCAAGTCACCGCATCTATGATCGTGCGCATTTTCTGCTTCATTCATTTACTTAGCCAAGAAAATGCCTTTTATCTTTTGCTGAAATGGTTTCTCCCCCAAGGGTTTTCAGCCGCTGCTGATTTTATCATTTACACAGTGATTATTCAAATTCTATATTTGGATATGGCCGAGAGTCAGGGTGTGTGGAGGGCAGAGAGGCTGTGGGGAGGGCATTGAGATGTTGGGGTGTTGGGGTGCTGCCAGACACGACCTGAAGGCTGCGGGCGTCTGCACGGTGCATTTTCTCTTTCCTGCATTCTTCACGCCACCTTGTTTGAAAATACTCTGTGCAATTCAAGAGGGTGAAACATCATATATATGTATATATATATATATGATATCAAATATATATAATACCCCATATTCTATTTTGATCTCTTTTTTATTAGCACATTAGAAGGTATTTAGTCCTGCTGAGCAGACATCATATGGACTATTTTTATGGATTTTAATCTGCCTTAGGCATAATCCTACCAAAAATTATGAAATAAACCTCACTTCTTTTTTTTTGTTTGTTTTGAGACAGGGTCTTGCTTCGTAGTTCAGGCTGGCCCTGAACTCACTATCTAGCCCAGGTAAGCCTCAAACTCTGCCTCTGCCTCTGCCTACCGAGTTCTGGGATTACAGACGTGAACCACTGTGTCCAGCACTGTGTTATGTGGTACTGGGGATCAAACTCAGGACCTTCAGTTTGCAAGGCAAACACAAGATTCACTAAGTTACATCCCCAACCTTAAGCATCACTTCTTTTCATGAGGTTCCCAGCATGCCATTTCTGACCTTTATGATCCTACATTTTTCTCTTTGCTCCATTCCATGGCATGCTCTGATCTAGACAGATTGAGCCACTAGTAAGTGATATGTGCTTGGTACATTCTAGATGAGCACTGAATGGATTCTTCAGTGGTGAAATTCCACACCTCAAGCCACCCGCTTCATTATTTCATCTTTGTTCCTCTGTCTCATTTTCAGAGTAGATTAAACTTGTTAATAGGACAGTACAATTCAGAGAACATTCAGTCAAAAATATACAGTCGTGGATGCCTGGGCACCATAGTGAGCTCAGGGCCAGCCTGAACTACAAAGCGAGACCCTGTCTCAAAAAAAAAAATATATATATATATATACAGTCATGGAGAACACAGGTATTTTAAAAGAAAGACGATAGCAAAGAGGGAGATAGACTTGGTGGAGACGGGAAAGGAGGACTGGGGGTGGGGAGGGTGAAGGAAGGAAGAAAAGGATCTGGATGTGAGATGGATACTTCTGGATACCCACTCATGATAAATACACTCGTTGCGTATTACAGACATACACTGATATGAATGGATTTGACAGAGGCTACAAAGAAAGTACTAAAACAAGCAAATAACTTGCACCTTGACTAGAACAGAGTCCTATCTGATGAAGCAGTATTTCTTTGAAACGCTTGCCCCTGCCTCCTCAGAGCGTCTGTGCCCACTAGGGCGCTCTTCACAAGCTGGGAGGGCCACGCCCAGGGCTGGATTTCCCTGTGGCAGGTACAAAGGCTGAGGAGGAAGCGCTATGTGGCAGATGAGCGAGATGTTTTGGGGCACAGCAGGATGCGCACGGTGTGGCCACTCTTTGTGTATTCATGGTGGCAGACTGCCGGGTACCCTGGCCAAGTGTGCCCTCTGTTTGCTCTTTTGTTGTTCCGTACCATTTGGTGCCAGCGATATTCTGGCAGCTGACCTATCAGCAGGTGCCCCTAAAATACCAAGTCACCCTGGGAAGACAGGAGGAGGAAATTACGTTTGCAGTCTCCTAGGGCTTTGTGCCACCATTTCACAGGACATTGGCTTTTGTTATTTGTTTATTATTCTTTGAACCAACGGCTGCCACCCTTCTGCTTGTGGTTCTTTGAAGACAGCAAGATTCCACTGCTCTTCTCTGTTCTTAAGCAGGACCCTGTGTGAGAGAAAAAAAAAAAAAGTCACCCCAAGATAACAAGAGGGAGCTGGACTGACTTGAAAAGGCCAAGTTTGGAGTAAAACAATCCAATAGCATCGTCCAAGCAAAGCAAGAAATATGAAGCTTTTGCCTTGGGAAGCAGCTTCTCTCTCCCAACACAACTATGTGAAACACTAAGGACAGCTCGGCGTGCTCTGGGCTCCTTGCTCAAGGACGCTTGATCTTCACACACAGACCATAATACAGACGCGTTCTGGACCCAGCCGCAATACGAGCAGAACCGAGTCATTGTGAACGTGACCAACAGACTCTCCTCATTTACCCACATCTGTCAGCCTTGTGAAAACACTGTACTCTAAAAGGAAAGAGCGTCCTGTGTGAGCCGCTGAGACAAGCAGCGGTTTCTGCTGAGGAGGAAATGGCTTGAGATTGAAAGCAACTTCACCCACCTGGGTGCCGCTCCCATCCAGAGGAGCTTCAGGACCCTGGGTCTGCACGATCCGATCATCTTTTCAGTGCAAACCTAATCCATAAAAGGAATTTTTCCTCCTACATTTCATTCGATGATCCGCTCTGCGAAAAGAAATGCTTCACATAGAATCAATTTACCCATCAGAAACCGTATCACAGAAATCGACTGTCCTTACCATGTCATACAGAAAACCTTATTAACTGAAGATCTCAGTGGGCCGCTCTGTGAAAGAGTTTGGCTAGGAACAAAGCAGAAGATGACAGCTAGAGAGAGAGAGAGAGAGAGAGAGAGAGAGAGAGAGAGAGAGAGAGAGAGAGAGATGGGAAGAAGAGGGGGCTTCTTTTTTAATTTGCTTTTAAGAACGAAAACATTCATGCATAATTATTGTTAAGAATGAAGCTTGAAAAGGGCAGTCTGAAGATATAGAGGAAGAGATGAGAAGAAGGGAGAGAGCAGAGGGAGCAAATGGGACTCAGAGGAAGGAAGAGCAGTGGAGAAGATGGCCCACAGGCAGACTGAAAGCCCCTCTTCCACAGGGACCCCGAAGAGGAGCGGGACAGAAGGACACCGGGCAAACGACTCCATGAGCTCCGGAGCCCACCGTGATAAGCTAAGCTTCCAGATAATTCCCCAGCTTCTCTTGCAGCCAGGGGGAAAGATGATGGCCAGTAAGATGCTCCTTCCCTGGGCTGGCATTGGACACGTGAGATGCGCAGATATGAGCGACAGTGATTAGGAGCAGCAGCAGGCTCTGCTTTCCAAGCAGCAGATCGGGGGTGGCGAGGACTGCAGGAAGCATCTTGTCCTAGGGCCCAGGGCGGGGCTGCCTGAGACCCTAGACCAGTTCCAGGAAAAGTTCTAGTGGTTATTTTATCTGCTACAAATCTCTCCTCTCTGGGTTTGTATTACGCCTTCATTCCCTGTTTTATGTCACTAAGTTTTTCAGCAGTGAAAAAATGATTGTTAAATTGGTGCCTGTGATTTATAACGAAGAACCTTTCCCAGAGGTTAGATACTGTTCTCAGAATTGTTTCCAGAAAGGAAGATCCATTGTTGTGCTATTATGAAAACAGATATATCTACTTCTGCTGAGTTAAGACTCACCGAGCTTTGGGTACGATCCTCTCCACTATCCCGGGAATCTTGGATGGACAACTCTTCCTTCCTTTCTTATCTGTCTAAACTCCCACTTGATCTGGAGCCTTCCCGTCCCTGTTCCAACAGGATGACGTCCAGTTATGTAAAATGGCTCCCTTGAACCCACACATCTGTTTAGCTCTTGCTTATACTTCAGGGTCCCCAGCTGTGTGCCAGGGTACTGCGTGTTCCGGGAACAGGTTCTGGGTGTGCTGTGATATTCTGAGGGTTGTAAATATTATAGCAATAAAAAAATTTAAACCAGTTTTATAGCCACTGAAAATTCACAGTTGAAATTATAGTTAAACATTAGTTTTATGGTTCCTTCTCTAAATTCGGAAGTCGCTAATCATTGGGAGGACTTCAAAATGTTTTGCCTGACGTCCAGTCCCAGAGCGCACACAACCTTCTCCCCTGGACTGTGTCCTTCATTTAATTTCACTCAGTCTGGCTTCATCAAGGTTGGCTTATCGTCCTTTTGCAAATGTATGTAAAATAGCATTAGCGTTTGATTTAATTTACTTTGACTTTCACAACTTTGCTCTTTGAACGTTGAGATCATGTTTGGGTTTTTTTTCTTTTTCTTTTTCTTTTTTTTTTGGAGACAGGGTCTCGCTTTGTAGTTCAGGCTGGCCCTGAGCTCACTATGTAGCCCAGGCAAACCTCGAACTCAGCAATCCTCCTGTCTCTGCCTCCCAAGTGCTGGGATCACAGGTGTGAGCCACCACGCCCGGTTGAGAACATGTTTTATTATTCCCTTGTCTCTGTCGTGATGGGAGGAGAGAAGGCAGGGATTGCTTCTGGGTGTGGCACCTGCCCCGGGGAGGGAGGTCTCTGCAGCATGTTCTCACTTGGGGCTGTGTCAGCCGCAATGGGGAAGACCCAGGCACGTCAACAAACTCCTGTTCATGGTAGTCTCCAGCCATGAACTTCTATGGCATCTATCGAAATGTTTCCGTTCAGGGTTTTAGGAGCCCCTGTTGTCCCAACCTGCCTCAGTTGAGACTTCATTCATTTTTAAAACTCGGCAACCCATGGGGTGTGGTGGCACACACCTATAATTCCAGCACTCCAGAGGCTGAGGCAGGAGGATCGCCATGAGTTTGAGGCCAACCTGGCCTACACAGTGAGTTCAGGGACAGTCTGAATCATGAATTGAGACTTTGTCTCAGAAAACAAACAAACAAAAAATGTCTCAGCAACCCTAATTAGAGAATTGTAATTTTGCTGCTGTGGTTTTCTACCATTGTCAGAGAGCGGGTCACTTTATAAGCAACTGAAGATGGCTGGTGACTTTTCTACTTGGTTCTAAAGCATTTATTAACTGGCATCATTTTCCCATTATTTCTCTGCAGACTTAACCTCACCAAGCTGATTCCATTATATTACAAGTGTTATTATTTCATTATCTCCCAAAACCCCAAGTCTACGCCAGCCTGAGTATCCCTTCTCTCCTGGAATATTCTCCCAAATTACCACCCATGAAAGTATCAAGAGATACACTATCACCTAATTCCATGAACTATCTACACTCCATATACTACTGTCCAGAATGGCGGGGGGGGGGGGGTTCAGTACCTTAACAATGTTATTTTCCATATGTGTAATGATGTGAAAATGTTACAATTTCTTCACTTTCTCAAACACATACTCATTTCTCAACCAAGCACACTTGCAGCATTGTCCGTGCTTCCTGTTCCCATTTGTTCAAATCAGCCAATTTATGTGAATTGCACAATTTTAATTGATAACAATTCCCAATGCGTGACAAAGCGTCAAAATCACATGCAGTAACAATGCCCTTTCCCACCCTCTCCCTCAGCCTCCCGATCCCACTCAGAGAACGAGGTGTGGTGTGCGCTTTCAGAAATATGCCTGCTCCTTCTTTACACTCGACTCACTTTCCTGCCAACTGGTTCAATCCCCAGCTCCCAAAGACATCAAGACATTCCCTTAGTTAAATCCTAACATTTTGCTCTGTACTGGACTTGGCACCTCAGCTTCAGGAAGCATCGCCTCATGACAGAAACTCCCTCTTCCCCTGGATTGCAGGGCTGGAATGCAGCTCAGTGGTTCCATACCTGCCAGGCAAGCACCACGTCCTGAGTTGATCCCTGGTACCAGGAAAAAAAAAAAAAGACAAAAGAATCATATCATAACGTCCCCCTGAGTTCCTCTCCTTATATCTTGATCTTTTCTCTCATTTTCACTTGGCAGGTTCATTTTCTTTGAGTTCTTCCTTAATAGTGGAGTTCCTTAAACTCAGTACTATACTTTTCTCCTCTTTCCATTCTGTGATGTCTGCATTGACGATCTCTTTCTTTAATGCCTTCATTGACCAGTACTTGCAAGTGATTTCCTAATTTATATTTTTAGCCTGGTCCTTCTTAATTGAGGAGGGCATTCAGATAGCCAAATTTCTATTTACATATTCTTATGGAAATCTCAAGGGCACCCAATTAACATCCCTTAAATTAGACATATCTGTATGAGACCAGGACATATACAAACCTTCACTCACCCCACGTCATTGTCTGTATCATGCTACTTGACTCACTGAACACTATTGTAGCTCTCCCAGATGCATAAGCTGAGAGCTGGGACTTATCTTCATACCTCTTTTGCCTTTATCTCCTCACTCAAATGAGCTCCAAATCCCACGGATATTAATTCTTAAAGATCTCTAGAATCTATCCCCTTCTTCAAACCTCTGCCTTAATTTCCCTGGTCCCACCATATTGTGCCTAATCACTGAATGAATTTCCTACCCAGTGTCCTGGTGTGCCTGAATCCATTCTGGTTCACTTGGATTTATTCAGTGAAACCCAAGTATATTCACCAATGTTCTCCAGGGAAGCAGAATCAATGGTACATGTGTAGGTATAAATGTGTGCTGTATATATGTGCATGTGTTTGCATGCATGTGTTTGTATATGTATATGCATGCAAACATCTGTGTACATGTATATGCACCCACATGTAAATGCATGTATACATGTATATGTGTGTGTATGTGTATATACATGAGAAAGGTTTATGTTAAGGAAGTTTGGGTTGCATGGTCATAGGGGTTGTTACATTTGAAATGTGCCCATTTGTAGAGATGGCCGGCAAACCGAAGGTTCAGTTGAAGCTAATGTTGTAGTTCTGAACTCTAAATCTGCAAGTTGGGCCAACAGGCTGGAACTTAGACAAGGTTTCTATTTTGAAGGATTAATTGCTCACTTCTTCAGGAGAGTTCCGTCTTTGCTCTGAAAGCTTTCAGATAACTGTTTGGGGGCCCACCCACATGACGGAGAGTTATCTGTTTACTTAACATCAATGCTTGTAAGTATTACTCACGTACACAGTGTCTTCACAGCAGTATCTGCACTAGTGGTTGACCAAACACCTTGGCACCAGAGCTTAGCCAAGTGAACACATGATGTTAACCATCAGGGTGATGCTCTGCTTATGTGTATGAGAATAGCAATATCCATCTCATGAGCTTTTGTGTTTGTAAATAAGCTAATATGTATAAAACACCAGGAACAATTCCCAGTACACACCATGCCCTGGATAAAAGTTAGCTTGTGTTATAGGTAACACTAATTAACAAATGTGCTATCAATGAGTTGGATAAATCATTTTAATCACTCATTATTGTTTCTATTTTTAATGTCTCCTAGCATTTCACTTGCCAAAGGTTTGGTCACCAGCCTGTGGTGCTACTGGAAGGTGCAGAAACCTTTAAGACGTGAGATCTACTGGAAGGAAGTTAGCTATTGGGGGTGCTCTCCTGAAGGAGAAAGCAGGACTCTGGTCTTCCTCCCCCCCACCCCCACCTCTGTAGGCCTGTGAATTAAACAGTTCTGTGCCAACACACTCTCCAACATAAGGTTTTGCTTCACCCTGGGCTCCAAAATATGTGAACTGAAACCTCTGAAAACATGATCCAAATTTTTTCTTTTTAAGCTGATTGTCTCACATATTTTTGTCACTGCAACAGAAAGCTGACTAAACCATACCCCTTATTGTTTCTAAATCACCTACATTGCTCATGTTTGTCTCTACAGCCTCTCATTCCTGCAATTAGGTGTCCACTGCTGTCTCAGTGACTCTGTGCTTCTTATCATTTCTTGCTCCCTTAGAAACCCGTGCACTTACTATTCCCTCTGCTTTTCTGTTCTCTCATTACTTAGCCTATGTCAAAGATAGCATCTCTGTATTTGTCAGCCTTCCCATTGCTGAAGCTGATAGCTGACACCTATAACTTAAAAGCAGAGAGGCTTAATTAGCTCTCAGTTTCAGAGGATTCAGCCCATGGTTATCTGGCTCCAATGCAGAAACACAATGGTGGAAGAGCATGGTGGAGCAAAGCTGCTCAATTCCTGGTGACCAGAAAGCAGAGCAAGGGAAGAGCCCCAAAGAGGAGCGCATGAGGAACCACACACTCTCCAGGGTCTTTATGCTTTTAGGACCCATCGAGACACTCACAAGTGGGCTCCACCAATCACCTGGGAAGCTCCCAAGACAATCAAGTTTACTACAGCTTCTTAGCTTTCAATCCTCCATCAGAGAAAATCTTTCTTAACTTCTTTAATGAGCTCCTGTCTCTAGTCTAAACTCTCAGAATGCCATGTGTCATTCCATAATAGTTATCACAGCTGTATGTGTGTGTCTGTTGTAAGTCTGCTTCCATAGCAACTCTAAACACAATGAAGGAAGGAACTATGATTGTCCCACTTATTTCTGGATTTCTGGGGTGTTAACTCCGGCAAACATGTTTCCAATATCACTGTGGGAAGCATTTGCCCATTCATGATGCCAAGTTGTAAAGCATGCAGACAACGGAAAAAGCCTAGTCACATTTGGACTCACAATGGCCACTCTAGAACTAGAAGGACAAAAGGAGCAGAGTCATACCCTTGATTGGCTACTGGACTCAGATTCCCACCCCACTGTATTTATCCGAGATGTTTGACCATATTTTCCATTTCTTATTTCTGTGGTCATTCACCAGTTTACTAAATCTCTTGTCTGCTATATCCATTCTGTAGTTCTGTATCTATATTTTCAATTGTTATAGTTTTCATCTTCAAAGTTTTACTAGGTTCTTTCTCATACCTTTTTACACTGTATTTGAACATTAAGATCCTTTCAAATTAGTCTATTGCTAAAGTTTTCTGGATAAGAATTCTTTGGCAGGCAACCTCCCCCCATACCAGGGACCAAATTCAGGATCATCCTTCCACTTGCAAGGTAGGCGTGAGCTCAATCCTTGGCTTGGACAGGAATTCTTGTCTTTGTTGTGTGGGTCTAATTCCTCTCATGCCAATGAATTAACTTTTTGTAATTTCTAATTTCTGAGTGTGAGTTTATCTGTAGCAAGAATTACTTTCTATGGGAACAATTTTCAGTTCCAAGTTTGACTCTCCTAAAATGCTTTACGTTGTGTTGCTCCTGTACCATTTTTTAAAGTTTCCAGCTCGTGGTTTCTGTACTACAATATGAATGAGAACCAGAGCATGTAATATCTATGACATTGGCTGGATTAAAATTTCCCAAGATGTCTTGTTTTCCACACACATCCTGCATTCTTGTAATGTCTCTGAATTATTGTGCTACATATTAAGTCTTTGCTCAAACTAAAATCCTCTTTAGATCAAGGTCATACAAGTTCATGACTGAGGCCTATGGAGAACTCCCACTCCTGGATGAGTTCAGCTCCCAATCCCTTGATCGCCAGACTTCTCAGACTGCTGCATTTCCAGTCCTGTTCACCATCACGTGCTCTAAGACCCTACTGCATTTTTAGCATCTAAGTATTCCATTTATGTGCTTCAGCGTGTGCTTTTTGTATTTTTCAGTCTGTAATGTATTTTCCTACATTACCACATGATTAGTATGAAGAAAGTTATTCCCCAAATCAATCCAATCTGACATCTTAACCAAAAGTTTGGGTAGACATTTTAAAGAAATATACTAGGTAAGTTACATACACAAAAGTTTAGAAATCGTACATGAAAGTTTAAGAATCACTGCATTATTTTTAAAAATCTTTTCAAATATTTTTTAAAAATCAAATATTTTTAAATGATTTCAAATATTTTAAAATCAAATATTTAAAAAAATAACTTTAAGGTTTTTTTTTTTTTTTTTTTTTT
>PVIC010056448.1:0-10941 GCA_004025085.1 Thryonomys swinderianus
AAAAAAAAAAAGCTCAGGTTTATCTGTTTCTTTGAATCTTCATTTCTTTATGAAGTTCCTGTTACAAAAACAAAAACTATTAAATGCATGATTGTATGCTCTCGTTAAATGTGCTAGCAAGACCATCAAAAACAAAAATAGAAGATATTTATTCCTCACCTATAAAAGTCACAGTGAAAAACTACTGTTTCAATTATTTTATGATATATGCGTCTTTCTGTACTAAGAACTGGTTTCTAATACCTAGAGCAGACTTTCTCAAGACTTTTAAAGAAGTCATTGTTTTATAGGTAGATTAAGCTAGTTGCAGGCAGACAGACTGGCCCTGGAAAAGCTCATATGGGAGCCAACATAGATGTTAGCATTGCCAGAGGGAAAAAACTACCCCACCCAAGTGTGATAAATAGCAGTGATTGATATTCTGAGTAGGTGCCAGTCTCCAGGGATGTAGAACCAAGACTTTGACCAACCTCTCTCGGAAAAGACCCCCAGCTAAAAATTCTTGTATACTTGTTACATGACTTAATTTCTCATTGGATCCCCATTTAATCAGTATTACCTGAGCAACTATACTTGTTGTAATATTATTGGTTGATCATGGTTTTGTCCATTTTGTGATTTCTCATTGTACCAATGTTCCCTAAGCCACAATATTTGGAATATTTCTGGTTGTCTAATTTTGTTCCAGTTTAGACCCACCTCACCTCATGGCTCTGTTCCATAAATAACCCCTGAAAAAAGTGACCTTGGGTCACTCATTTTCAAGTCCCCCTTCTATCTCTCTCAGGCAGAAGCTTTCTTTCTCAACGAAGTTTTTCCTGCTCTTAACCTCTATAGTTCCTAAAATTCATTATTCGATTTTAGAGAATGCAGACTTGCGGTTCAGGTATTTAGCAGGTCTCCTATATCATTTGGAGATCCCATAAGGCTTCCTTATAATATGACCTGTGTTCTGTTGTAACCTATTTACAAGAAAGCCATGTTTCAAACATGTCTCACTATGCAATTAAGCCAGCAACTGAAGTCTATAATAACGCTTCTGAACAATAGTTTTGGTACAAGAGGTCTTTGGGGAGGGAGGTGGACAACTCGGTCTTTCCATGAATTCTGTTCCCCAGACTGGCCTCAAACTCATGGTGATCCTCTTGCTTCAGCCTCCCAAGTATAATACCATACCTGGCAATAAGTCTTTTGAATTATAATAAAATTTAAATTTTATAATTTGTTAATTGTGTCATGAATAATTCATTTCTAGGATTTAAATTACAGTCATAATTGTATAAGACATAGTCTTATCACGAAGTTTGCATCTTAACTCATTTTCCTAGCCCTTCCCTTATCCTCCTGGTCTTTATTTCTACCTAATGACATCATTATCAGAATCTATACCAGCAGATGTCACAGATTGTCTAGTTGGCGACCCTTTGTAGGAAGACTTTTCTGTACTGTATGGCACCATGAGACAGTGTGGAAGACTGACCTTGCCCTCTGCTGGGTGAGGAGCATGGGTCAAATGTGATCAGGCTGATTAATCACATTCCTCTGACCACTGCAGTCTATCAAGGGTGGTTTCATCAGAGAAGAGCTTAGGATTCCTGGTCCACGGTTGTGGACTCTCTCTCTTCCCAAGGATATAAACAAGGCATGTGTCTCTTATTGCTCAAGGTAACAATCTTGTAACTAAGAAAGGTATCAGCATGAGGAGGCCTTCTGCACAGGGAGAAGGCAAGAGCAGGAGAACAAACCACAGTTTCTACCTCAGTTTCCCATCCTATCTGCCACTTTATCTTTCTTATTTCTATTTTTTTGGGCAAAATATTTATTGGTACATCTTAGATATATAGAATGGTAACACTCATCATAGCGAATTTACACTTGTATGTGATACATCGTGCCTCTTCTTTTCCATTCCCTTCTCCCCCTGACCTCTTCTCCCTATATACAAAAGCTTTGTTTCCATTTTTTCATTGTTTTCCCTGCCACTTTAATTAACACATTGCCACTGGCTGGAACCACTAGTGATACATTCATGACTGTCTCATCAGGTGAGATAGCTTGTATCACTGGTGCTATAAATGAATCTAATCACTGGTACTGGTTTTTTGGGTTTTTTTTTTGAGACAGGGTCTAGCTTTGTAGTTCAGGCTGGCCCTGAGCTCACTATGGAGCCCAGGCAAGCCTCAAACTCAGCAATCCTCCTGCCTCTGCCTCCCGAGTGTTGGGATTACAGGTGTGAGCCACCACGCTTGGCACTGTGGTATGTGGTATTGATTGCTGGTGGGCGTGAGTTGCCACGCTCAACATTGTATGTGGTTACTGGATCGAACTCAGGGCCTTGAGCTTGCGAGGCAGGCACTGGAACCACTGAGCTAAATCTCCAGCCCTGTACTGATCTTTTTATTAATAAAATGAACTATCATTACTGGCTCAAATTGCCCACCATACAAATTATGGGCTCAAGGTGAAAATTTAACAAAGAAAGTTACATTCTGGAGATAAATTTTTAACTTGCAAGCCTGAAACCACTTCAAATTAAAATGTTATATACAAGGAAAGCAAAGGTATTTAAAACCTTTTGTGTGTGTGTGTGTGTTGATACTGAAGACTGACCTCAGCAGCTCACACATGCTAGGCAAGTACTCTACCCCTAAGATGTATCTCCAGTCCTTTCTGAAACTTATTCTGAGATAGGGTCTTGTTAAAATTCCTAGACTGGGGCCGCAGATTTAGCTCAGTGGTTCCAGCGCCTGCCTCACAAGCACAAGGTCCTGAGTTCAATTACCGGTAACCACATATAATGCTGGGCGTGGTAACTCACACCTGTAATCCCAGCACTTGGGAGGCAGAGACAGGAGGATTGCTGAGTTTGAGGCTTGCCTGGGCTACACAGTGAGCCCAGGGCCAGCCTAAACTACAAAGTGAGACCATGTCTCAAAAAAAAAAAAAACCCAGGCTGGCCTTGAACTTAAAATTCTCCTGACTAAATCTTCCAAGTATCTGGGATTACAGGTCTGAGCTACCATGTTGACCAAAGCCTTTTTATTCCAAGTAAAACACATTGGAGAAGAATTTAAAGGTCATTCATAGTAAATTAAGATGTAAATACCATACTGGCCAGAAGGATAGCATACCAGCTATGGCCCAGAGGACAAAACCAACAGCAGGCAGCACACACACACTGATGGCCTTTGTACTCTGACTTCTCTCGAAAACACAAGGTTTCTCAGAGCAAGCAGCACAAGTCAAATTCCATAGCACCAGTTTAGAAAAGCAACTTCTTTGGTCCATTTTATGTTAGTGCAATCATGTTTATTTTAGGCCTTAGTTATTATTTATTACAAGCTTACATTTTTCAAAAGTAGAAAAATATGTTCAAAAGCTGTTCAAATTCATCCTATTTTTCAAGTATATACTTTAAATAGGTATAAATTTACAAATACAATGGAGTATCAGCAAACTACATCAATAAAATCAATGGTAAATTCTATTTAGAAGCAGGACAGTTTACACATTAATATAAAAATAAACCACTAACACTATCAATTAGAAATTTTATTTATATATTGTTAAGAGAAGTACACTGTTACACTGCAATTTCAATATTCCTAGTCTCTTCTCTCAAGTGTTGCTTCTGAGATAATCCAGGATACATATACACACCCTTTCAAGTTGTATAAAGTAACATAGCTAAGAAGGCAAGGCTTTTTATATAAGTTTCATCAAAGCTAAGGCAGGATAGTTTAAGAAACTGAATGAATTATTACTGATTCCAAAGTCTTTAGGACTATTTATTATTCAACTGTCATCATTTTACTCATGAAGATAAAAAAACCCAAATAATAGGGTTGGCAGACTGTAATTCTAGCACTCTGGGAAGCTGAGGCCAGAAGATCTCAAGTTCCAGCTGAGCCTGGGGAATGTACAAAGACCCTTTTTCAAAATAAAAACAAAAAAAGTTTTGGGAATATATCTCAGTGCAAAGGCCCTTGGTTTACTTCCTAGTATGGAAAAAAAAATTAACCCAAATGACTCAGGACTCTAAAACTGACCAAATTAGTATGAGCCAACAGGCACTAGGCAATAGCATTGGGAAGACAAAGACTAAAAAAAAACAAAAAAGAGTGTAACTTTGTAAGTGGTAGAGTACATGCCTAGTCCCTGGGTTCAATCCCCAGCACCATATTAAAAGAAGAAAATATGTGAAATCCCAATGTTAGCAGATGCCACAGTACTAAATGCTTGCTGACATAAATTATCTAATATTTATTTGGCATCAGCAGGATGTAATGCTTTATGATACCACATCAAGCTTTCAATTCTTTCATTCTGTCATTTTAATCACCCCTAGCAGTGAGTTGGAGAAGTACAAAAATGTCAGTCTTAGAGGTATAAGGGACTGAATTCAGGGCCTTCCCACTGAGCCGTACACTCTACGTGGGTTTTGATTTTTATTTTCAGACAAGGTCTCACTAAATTACTAAAATGCCCAGGGTAGGCTCAAACTTGCAATTCTCCTGCCTCAGATTTCCAGAGATTACAAGTGTATGCCACAACATCTGTCTGAAAATTAAATTTGAAATTTCAAAAGAAAAGGAAAAAGTGTGCAGGAAATTTTTAAAGGAAATTGAGGTTTAATTGAGCTTCTCTTAAGAAACTGAAACCCGGGCCGGAGGGTTAGCTCAGTGGTTCCGGCGCCTGCCTCGCAAGCGAAAGGACCTGAGTTCGATCCCCGGTTATCACATATAATGCTGGGCGTGGTGTCACGCCTGTAATCCCAGCACTCGGGAGGCAGAGACGGGAGGATTGCTGAGTTCGCGGCGGCTTGCCTGGGCACCATAGTGAGCTCAGGGCCAGCCTGAACTACAAAGCGAGACCCTGTCTCCAAAAAGCAAAAAAAAAAAAAAAAAAGAAACTGAAACCCACCTTTTAGAGCATTAAACTGTTACTGTGGTCCTTCCTTCCATGTGCTCCTTGCCCTGGACTTCTAAGCACTGAAAGGCTGCACTGTGCAGGTTCGTGTCACAACAAAAATGCCATCATATTCGTGGGGGCTTTTACTTTTTTATCTGAGTTTCCATTCTTACAGTAGAGTCATTGCCTTAGGGACAGAGTAGGCATTTAACAGTTTGACTGATTCATAAAATATTGGTCATAGAATTTTAAGACACAGACAAAATGTCCACAGTACAGAATGTCACTGACTAGGAACTGGGGTTAAAAAAATACTTTTAAATTTTAACTAGTTTTTAAACTTTACTTTTATTGTGCTGCTGAGGATCAAACTAAGGCTGGAACTTATGGACATAGGCAAGCACTCCTACCACTGAGCTTCAACTACAGCCTTATTTTAATCTTTCTTAAAGAGAAGTCCTTATATGCCAAACAAAGAAAGTAGAGTTCTTTCTCCAGCCAAAGAAAAAAAGCCGAAATAATTTTTAAAAATAAGCAAATAAAGTGCTGTACTTTACCTCGGTAATAGGCCTTTGTTATCGCATCAAATTCCTCTTGACCTGCAGTATCCCATAACATTAATCTAACATCTTCATCATTAACTCTGAAAGAAGACATACATTTATTTAATTTGTAAAGATATTTTTATAGTACAGCTTTGTATATCTTTTTGTTTTTCAAATATAAATATATAAATATAAATAAAATATATAATGCCACATTGTCAATTTCTTTCTGAACAAATCAGTGATTATTTTTACATACCAACAGTATTCTTGACAGTAAAGGTGAAACTATAGCTTTATAGTGTTTTACTGCAACAGCAGTCACAGGCAGCAGTGGCCCTAAGACCAGCAGTCCTGGGAAAAGGGAACTCCCTTTCCAGTGCTTACTCTCGTCACTGCACCATTCCAGTAACGGGCACTGGTCCCCTGCTGACAGAATGGGCCTATGGAAAGCAACAGCCTGCCTGCTTGCCCTCTAAAATATGTATTCTACACTGTCCTCCAGTTGACACTAATGGCAGGAAGTAGTTGTGCTCTCTATCTTCACTGGTTTTTTTTCTTTCAATTCTAGATCAAACCTAGGGTTCTACATATGCTAAGCAAGAGCTCTACCACTGAGCTATATCTCTTGATCTACACTGTCACTATGAACACTGAATTAGAAAATACTGACCCACACTGACCCAAGGGGAGATGAAGGGTGAAGTTCTTGGGAATCCCTGGTTGTATTTTCATCAACTGATCAATACATAACCTTGTTTTATGTGCATTTCTATTGAAAGACACCTTTATTTATACAATTATTAATTAATTAACACTGACATTGTGTCCAAGAGCTCCACGGTTCTGTAACATGGGTTTGCAAAAAGCTCATCTAGCACAAGTATTTTTCTCCACAGGGCACACTTCATCCTTCTTGCACTTAGGGACATGAGAGGACTTTAGTCCTGTACTTGGGAACCATTTTAAATAGCAAGATCACCCAAAAAAGCACAAAAGATGAAAAACGTGCCACAACAGATGATATAAAAAGAATATGTGTTTAATAAACAAGAAAGAAAAACACATTCCTGCTTAACATCTGCTGGGAAAGTACATGTTGGGCAATTCACATCTTTTTCTGCTCTGTACCTGTCTATAAATGACCATAAATACTGATACTGGGATTACAAATCAATTTTATCAAGTAAATGAATTTGCAATTAACCTAAGATTAATGAAGATCAACTATATACTAAAGTATTAACTTGGTTTCAAGTATTAAGTACAAAAAATAAACATCATTAAGAATCAAGATGTGGTTCCAGCTCCTGCTTAGCAAATACAAGATCCTGAGTTCAATCCCCAGTAACCACATACAACAATACGGGGCATGATGACTCACACTCACCAGCAATCAGTCCCACATACCACAGTGCTGGGCATGGTGGCTCATGCCTGTAATCCCAGCATTCGGGAGACAAAGACAGGAGGATTGCTGAATTCAGGCTTGCCTGAGCTACATAGTGAGCTCGGGGCCAGCCTGAACTACAAAGTGAGACCCTGTCTCAAAAAAAACAAGATGTGTTTTCTTAAAATACACTCTTAAGAAAGGAACCAAAGGGCCGGAGGGTTAGCTCAGTGGTTCCGGCGCCTGCCTCCCAAGCGCAAGGTCCTGAGTTCGATCACTGGTAACCACATATAATGCTGGGCATGGAGACTCACGCCCACCAACAATCAACACCGCATACCACAATGCCAGGCGTGGTGACTCATGCCTGCAACCCCAGCACTCAGGAGGCAGAGACAGGAGGATTGCTGAGTTCGCGGCGGTTTGCTGGGGCACCATAGTGAGCTCAGGGCCAGCCTGAACTACAAAGCGAGACCCTGACTCAAAAAAAAAAAAAAAAAGAAAGAAAGGAACCAAATATGGAGGCAACAAAGGGGGTTATCAGATTAGCAATTAATATGTAAAACAATGAATACATTTATATTTGCTTGATGTTACTATCCAAGCCATTAAGTCAGATTTGTTTAATACTTATTTTTGTAATACATTTTAGTTTGTCTCCTATCATCTAAGTCTTGAAAGAGTTCAAGAATAATGACAAAAAAGAAGTGATGTAGAATTTAATTGATTCCTTAAAAAAGATTTCCTTTCCATAAGCAAATGTAGTCTTCCTAAATGTTTTCTCTTATTTCTTTAGAGTAAGTGCAAATTATTAATTTTCTAACTTCTATGTACTTTTGTGTAGTGTTAAAGAGAGACATTCTGAACAGAAGCCTATAACACTGATGATGAAAACTTTGAGATAGACAACTTTCCTTCTAAATAAAATAGCAGATGGCAATCACAATAGTCAAGCATCAGTCTGTGTTTAAGACATATTTAGGTGTAACTAATACGCAAACCACATGTAAGAAGAAAAAACAGAAAAGAGAATAGAAGAAAAATGAAAATAAATAATAAAAGAAGGGGAAAAGGTGAAGAAAAAAGTAAAGATATATATGGTAAGGAATAATTAAAAACCCCAGCAACAGTCCATTAAGCACTCCCACTAGTTGCCTAATCTTGTAATGAATTACAAGTACTCACCTAACCATGGTGATTAATTACAAGTACTGTTATTCCAAGGAAAGTCTTAAACAAAGTTCACAAATCAAAACCAAAGGAATCAAAGAGTTAAGTACATACTGTATTTGTCGCTCCAAAAAATCAACTCCAATGGTTTTCTTATAGTCTTTTGTAAAAATGCCTTTGCAGTATCTCTGAATCATACTTGATTTTCCAACTGCTCCGTTCCCTACAACCACCATCTTAATGGCCACTTCCATATCTTCCTCCAACATTTTTGAAGTAGAAATGGTTTCTTTATCAATTCCAATTCCAGGTAATTAGACTTCCCAGATCTGTAATTTAAGATGAAATTATTTTTTTCATAACACAAAAATTGTATAATTGTTTCATCAAGAAACAGTTAACACTGCACTGCAAGAATCTGTTTCCAAGACTGAGGTCCTGTGTCTACTCTTTCAGACAATATAAATTTTTTTGAAAGTGAAATGACTTTTTTTTTTTTTGAGACAGGGTCTCGCTTTGTAGTTCAGACTGGTCACTATGTAGCCCAGGCAAGCCTCAAACTCAGCAATCCTCCTGTCTCTGACTCCCTTGAGTACTGGGATTACAGGTGTGAGCCACCACGCCCAGCACTGTGGTATGTGGTGTTGATTGCTGGTGGGCGTGAGTCACCACACCCAGCATTGTATGTGGTTACCAGGGATCAAACTCAGGACCTTGCACTTGCAAGGCAGGCACCGGCACCACTGAGCTAAATCTCCTGCCCAATATACATTCTTTAGTTTCAGACTATAATTACTCACATACTGAAAGTAATAGAATATGCACTCTTTGCATTTTAGGCTGAAAAGAACAGAAAGTCAATTTCCTTGTATCTTAAAATTACTAGTTTAATTCCATTTATATAACCACTACACAGAATGAGCCTGAAAGGTAATGAATTTTTCTTTGTTCTTTATGCACTATCAACAATTGCCCCTAGAATTTAAAAAATTTGAATGATCATAAAATTCATCCAGGAGTACTTGTTAAAGTATGGGTCCTGAGTCTCCAGCTCAGATAATCCAGTATCTCAGAGAAAGGGCTTTGGAATCCAGTTTGAAAAAATAAGGACAAAAGCCTACTGTAGTGGTACACGCTTTAATCCTAACATTTGGGAGGCTGGGATTGAAGGACTGAGACTTCAATACCAGACTGAGCTACAAAGCAAAGACCCTATCTCAAAAAATTAAACACATAAATAAAGCATAAAAGTGTGAGCTTAGATCTCCCTTCAAAAGAAGTACTCTTTGGCCAGGCGTGGTGGCTCACGCCTGTAATCCCAGCACTTGGGAGGCAGAGACAGGAGGATTGCTGAGTTCAAGGCTTGCCTGGGCTACATAGTGAGCTCAGGGCCAGCCTGAACTACAAAGCGAGACCCTGTCTCAAAAGAAAAAAAAAAAAAGTGCTCTTTGGCAGTTGTCAGCTGACACACTTTCAGGACCACTGGCTTTTGTAAAGGCTAACCCATCAAGAAAAATGGGGTCACACCAATTTTGACCAGTGTGAGATCCCTCTTTGAGCTGGATGGATCTCCCCATCAAATTAGAAAACCAGACAATGCCTTATAAAAAAAAAAGATGCAAAACTTCCTCACTAAACATTAATAAACTTAACTCAACATATTTAAAAAAGAATAATATACCACAAACAAGTGAACTTGATTCTGAGAAAGTAAGGCTTGAAAACCAATGAATATAACCCATCACATTAACAGATAAGAAGAAAAACTGTATCATAGTATCAACTGATACTAAAGAAATACTTCATAAATTTAAAACCCATTTGTGAGAAAAAAAAAATCTCAGAAACCAGAAAAAGAGTAAGACTTCTTCAAACTGTAAAGGGTATCTATCACCCTAAATCTAGACTTAACATCATTCTTAATTCTGAAAGACTGCTGTATTAGTTGCTTTGTTGTTGCTGGGACAAAATATCTAACCCTACAAATTAAAGGAGGAGACATTTGCTTGGCTCATAGGTTCAGAGGGTTTGGTCCAGGTGGTAGGCTCAAGGGAGAAATGGCATGGCAGAGGGCAGAAGAGAGGAAAGCTGCTCCAAAAAACAGCAGAGAGGAGGCTGGAACTAGATTATACCCTTCCAGTCAGGTATTTAGCTCAGTGGTTACAGGGCCTGCCCTGCAAGCGCCAGGTCCCAAGTTTGATGCAAAAAAAAAGTTTTGATACAAAAAAAAAGAAAAAAAAAACTTTCCAGGTGACACCCTAGTGATGAATCTCTTGTCACCAGGCCCCACCTCCTAAAATCAGATTCTGCTATGAATTTAGCAATGGACTAATCTAGTGTTGATACCGTATCACTAGCCAAAAAAATATTAATGAAACTAATCAAGCAGCCAAATAAATAGACACACTGTTTATGGACTGGAAACTCTACAAAACGAAGCATGCATTTCTCTCCAATTCTTCCAAGGGTTTGATACAATTCAAACCAAAGTACCAGCAGGATTCTTTTTTGTATAGATAAGCTGACTAAATTCTACTAAATTCTACTGACTAAATGGAAAGGCAAGGGAACTACAATAGCTACCACCATTTGGAGAAATAAAATTGGAGGAAATCATACTGATCAATTTTAAGACATTATAAGCTAAACTAATAAACTGTAATTGGCAAAAAGAAAGATAATAATTCAATAAATAGAACAGAGAGTTCTAAGTACATCCACAAAAATGTGACAACTGATTTTAACAAAGGTGTGAAACCAATTCAGTGGTAAAAGAACAGTCATTTAACAAATGGTGATGGAGGGGGACTGGAGATTTAGCTCAGTGGTTCCTGCACCTGCCTTGCAAGCGCAAGGTCCTGAGTTTGACCCCCAGTAACCACATACAATGCTGGGATATGGTGACTCATGCCCACCAGCAATCAA
>PVIC010056449.1:0-10942 GCA_004025085.1 Thryonomys swinderianus
AGGGTAACAATTACTATCTTCTAGTATCAAATACCAGAGTATGTTACAATGCTTTCAAACTCAAAATCTTATTAGAATCACCAGGCTGTCCTCTGTATACCAATCAAGATACACAAAACATTATCTAAAGATTGCATATTGGCTATTTCTTCTATAGGCAAAGCCAATGAAGATTTCAGAACAATTTTTAAAATTCTCACATAGAACCCAGTAAAAACAAAGTATTTACAAGATAAACTATAATCTTTTAATCAATGAACATTTATTCATTCAATAAACATTTACTTAGCACCTCTTATGTGCCAAGCATTACAGGCAATGAATGGGGTCCCTGCCCTTTAGGAGCTCACAGTCTAGAGAAAGGGACAAACTCATAAACAATTATAATACATCATGGCAAGTGCTGTAAGAAATATGAATATAAATAGTCATGGGAGCATAGATGACAACAGCTTTCTTAAGGTGATACCTGACCTTGTTCTTTCGTGATGATTTTACCAGTTACTGAGAAATGAGGTATGATACTAAAATGTGGGCGGGGCTAATATTTTGAAAGATCTTGCATGCCATGAGCTAAGGAGTGTGAACTTTATCCAGCAGGCAATGGGGAGCCATGGAAAAATTTTAAGTAAGACAGTTATATGTTACAATTTTTATTCTACTATAGTGGTTCTTAATGGTGGTGTGAATAATGGAGTGGTAGGAGGGTGTGAAGGGAGGGGTTTGGTGAAAGGATAAATGGGGATTTGAAGGAAGAAAACCAGTTAGAAAGCTAATACAGTAGTTCAGGTAAGAGATGTAGACCTGAACTACTATGGTTGGAAAATCAATTAAGGTGTACCAGTAATGTATTTTTAAATTCTGTGTACCAAAATAAACAAGGACTCATATTTAAACTTTTCCAACAGATCAATTTATTTGGTCCTCTGGCTATCTAGTTAATATTTAAAACATATTTCTGTTGGAAAAACCAATTTTTAGTTCCTTGATTACTTCAGCTCACTCTAGAGAGTCTGCTGAAATTTTAAATAAGGCACACATTAAAATATATGAAATGAATTAGTGAACTTCCTAGACTCAGACAATAAGGCACTCTCACTTACATGGCATGCTGAAGATTAGTTCGCAGTTTAACATAGCTCATTGCTGCTCTCTCCTGCTGTTGCCTTGCTTCCTCTTGTTGTCTTTGAGCTAACATCCATGTTACCTGCGTGCTTCAAGAAGAATTTTATTCTTCTTTTAACTTAACTTTTTTCTATGTAATTCATAAAGTTCTAGTACAGAAAATAAGCAAATCTACTTACTTATAATCAAGAGGAGTTTGATGATGCTCAGTCTGCATTGGATAGACACTCATGAAGCTATCCTCAGGCCGTAATCTTTTGGGTTCTCTCATGATAGTAGAGGTAAGCTGTGGTGTCTGCATCATAACAGGGGTGTGCAGTGTTTGTTCTCTGCTTAACCACATACTGTCACTACTACTGCTTTCTTCAGCTGAAAGGCAAAAGTACAGCAATGAAGTATAGCCACTAATTTTGACTTACCAGATGTCTAATACAACTCTTTCAGACCAACAAACATCTGATTGCCTTTCACATGCTAGTATAAGGAACAAGGAGCTAAAACGATATATAGAGATCCATTCTCCATTCAACTAATATAGTCTAGTTGTGGAGAAAGAATAAGTAGGGAATTACAAGACAGTGTGTTAAGTGCTAGGAGAAAGGGAATTCAAAGGAAATGGGAGTAGTGAGATCAGAGACAACTACTCAAAAGTAACTTTTCAAGTGGGCTGTGAAGATAAGCAAAGAGAAGAATGTAAGCAAGAGTACCATGGCATGAAACAGTGACTGAATCATATTAATCTTAATGATATTTGACCTATAAAAATGGCAATTTTTCAAGTTCCGACTAATAGTTTACTACTTTTGGGGTCTGTGGATGGGAAGAGTGAAGAAAGACAAGACTGGATAAAAATTAGAAATTAACTTATGGAAAGTCTTGTCATTTGTGCTAACATGAAAACAGTTGCTGGTGAAAGTTTGTTTCATGGGTTTTTTTTGTTTTGTTTTTTGAGACAGGGTTTCGCTTTGTAGTTCAGGCTGGCCCTGAACTCACTATATAGCCCAGGTAAGCCTCGAACTCAGCAATCCTCCTGTCTCTGCCTCCTGAGTGCTGGGATTACAGGTGTGAGCCACCACGCCCAGCACTGTTGTAGGTAGTTATCGGGGATCGAACTCAGGACTTTGCACTTGCAAGGCAGGCACCGGAACCACTAAGCTAAATCTCCGGCCTGCGGGTGAAAGTTTTAAGGAAAGTAAACAATTCAGGGGGATACATGTTTTAATCAATGAATGATAGCATAGAGGGTGGACCTAAGAATAGGACATAAGTAAATACAACCTGTAAGACAATGATTATATGGTCCAGGGGGAATGAGACATGGTACTAGGGACGGAGACAATAGGAAAGTGGTTCCTAAACTATCAGATGCAGACTGCTAAGGTCTTAAGAAATTCTTGGTTACATGGGGACCAAAATCCATATGTACCTTAAGTACGACACTGCACTTAAAAAAAGACAGGCTTCACACCTGTAAAAGCTATTTGTATTTCTAAATGTCTATAGGTGTTGCCATGATTAATAAAAGACTAATTCATATGTACATGTGTTACTGAATTAACAGTGTTCCAAAATCACTGATTTTGAATATAAAATTGGGAGCAGTTGGTTACTGAAACTAGAGGAAAATTATCTTATTAGATTATATATGCACATAAATATGTTTCAAAGAAAAGAGCTGCAAGAAAAATGTGCTAATACCCTAGTAATGGATAGATCAGGCTCAAATTTCACACTGTATAATACAATCACATCATCCTTTGAGTTCAACTATGTATAAATGTTTTATAAAGTTTAAATAGGGGCCGGAGGGTTAGCTCAGTGGTTCCGGCGCCTGCCTCGCAAGCGCAAAATCCTGAGTTCGATCCCCGGTAACCATATACAATGCTGGGCGTGGAGACTCACGCCCACCAGCAATCAATACCACATGCCGGGTGTGGTGGCTCACGCCTGTAATCCCAGCACTTGGGAGGCAGAGACAGGAGGATTGCTAAATTCGCGGCAGCTTGCCTGGGCTACATAGTGAGCTCAGAGCCAGCCGGAACTACAAAGCGAGACCCTGTCTCAAAAAAAAAAAAAAAAAAAAAAAAAAAAAGTTTAAATAGGAAGGAGAACTTTGATGGTCCAGTACAAATCTCTAACTATTGACTATTGGTTCATATTAGAAAAGCTTTTTAAGATTTCCAATTACATACAAGAAACATCATCTTTTAATTTAAAATTTAACGTATTAGCTATTTATTTAGTTGTTGAAGAAAAAACATTCCACAACAACTGTGATGCTAGGACAATGTAACCAACCAACTCAAAAACTGTACTAGTGAAAAGGATTTCAAAAGAACAAGAAAATACTAAAACTATCTATAACATAGGGAAGTTTTATAACACTATATTCTTGATGATAAATGATAGTTGATAAATTATTTGGCAATTTAAAAATATGATCCTCAAATTCTCTGACAGTCCTTACATAAAGAGGTGGAAGATTACATGCTTGCGGCTGGAATCTCTGAGACTACCTGGCCAGCAAATGAGAGCAGAAGTTATACTATGCCAGGCTCCAAAACTGCTTTCAACTTGGCAGCTTTCACTGCGTTTCTCTTGGAGCCCAGTGACATGCTCACATGGACAGGTCATGTGTAGGTGCCCTGCCAAAGAATCCAGCTGAAATCACATATTTAAATAAAGGTGATTTTTATGATTCAAGCCACCAGCCTGAGCCTTCCTTTCCAAGACACCATCCATTATGATCCTTGCTTTGATCTAAATACTGAGGTAGTATGTTACTTATCAATAATTACAATAAATCTTGACAACTGTTCTACTTTAAGAGTTCCTAACAAAAAGGAAGAGATTCCTATACCCCATACTGAACAAACCTTGAGATGCTAGGAGCCTAAGACTTTGCCACATCAAAATGAGAAATGAAATATGATGATAGAATTTAGCATTTCTATGAAATTCTTTACAATAACTTCTTCACAGAAAACTGGGATTGCAAACTCTTCTTGTTCCATTTACAATTAGATAATTCAGTCTCCTAGCTTATAACAACTAGCTCTATAACACTGAGTCCATTTCCTTTTTGTATACAGTATAGAACAGTGATTAAAAACAAGTGTTCTATCGATCCCTGGTACTGCCAAAAAAAAAAAAAAACACAAGTGTTCTAGAGTAAGAATGCCTGGCTCACACCTGTAATCCCAGCACTGAGGAGGCAGAGACAGGAGGATTGCTGAGTTCGAGGCTTGCCTGGACTACACAGTGAGCTCAGAGCCAGCCTGAACTACAAAGCGAGACCCTGTCTCAAAAAAAAAAGAAAAAAGTCAAGAAAGCCTGGCTCTCCTGCTTAATATCCGTGTGAACTTGAGAAAGTTATTCAATCTCTCTGTGCTAGTTTGAAGAGGATGTACCTCTAGAGTTGTTCAAATTGGGTTTATATATGTAAAATGCTTAAAGCAGCATATATATATATATATAAAACTGATACATTGAGTAAGTTATTATTGAATACATGCAAAAGGAAAAATAAGGTCAATCTTAATTCAGGTGGTAAGCATTCAAGATAAATATAAAGAAAATATACTATATCCTTACTGAGTGCAAGCTGCATGCCCTCAACCACTTTCCGTTTTCCTGTGGATGGTTTTGATTTTTTACTCCGTACAGTTGACCCCCGACTGCTGATTCCACTAATAACTGACATGGTGTCATCATCACCACCAGCTAGCAAAGAATTTCTGTAAGACATCAGTGGAAGCCACACATCTTCTCTTCGGAGTGACATCTGAAAGGTCATGAACTTTTCCAAGTAAACATACCTTAAAGAGAAAAAGAAACTGTTAATTTTAACATATAAAACTGCTAGTTCTATCAACCCTTAGTTGTGGGAGCATGGGTATTTTACTTCAATATTCAATCTCAAGTTCAGAAGGATAATGATAAGCAATTTTATTTCTATCAAGACTCTCACAATATATGAGTTAGGAGCCTTTCAACTTAATATTTGTTGAGTATCTACTATGTCCCAGGTATGGAGGATAGAGAGATGAATCATATATTGTCCCTATCTGTAAAAAATTTCAGCCTGGCCAGGCGTGGTGGCTCACGCCTGTAATCCCAGCACTCGGGAGGCAAAGGCAGGAGGATTGCTGAGTTTGAGCCTTGCCTGGGCTACATAGTGAGCTCAGGGCCAGCCTGAACTACAAAGCAAGACCCGTCTCAAAAAACAAATAAACAAACAAAAAAAACAACAAAAAGTTTCAGCCTGGTGGAAAATTGTAAATCTACTCTTGAATTTAAGTATCACAAGGATTGCATAGACTTTTTCAATAAAAATTCAACTAACAGGCATGTGCTAAACGTTTTTCTTTCAGTTGCTTAACAATGCTTACAATTCTATCAAGGCAATGTTCTTTCTACTTCACAGATGAGGAAAGAAAGGATAAAGAAAATTAAGAAATAATATAGCCACAGTCATAAAAATAAATAAGCAGCATAACCACAAATTAGGTCCCATGATCTCACACTAAGAGGTCAGTAAGGCTAAATTATGCTTAGAAGAAAAGAAGACAATTACTTATCAATTAACCATAAAGTACAATTCTAATATCTGTTATTACAATGACTAATTCCAATCAATCATTTATTAGCATAGGAGACATTAATTAGTTGAATAGCACATGAGACATGAATTATAAAGCACACTACTTTGTGTTAATTGTTCAATATATCTTTCTTAGTTACTGTAAACTTAGCCATACAGAGTAGCACAGTACACTCCTGTGTGGACCATGAACTGACCATCAATTTGAGAACTCATAACCATCTACAACAAGACAGAGCTTGAGCTAAAGAATGTTCACATGAAGATTTCTAGCTCTGCATCCACCACATACCTTAACACAGGAGTACAACCAAGCAGCCTTAACCAGAGCCATTCTCACTTCTCCTTATCTCAGCCCTAGAGATTCCACTAATCTCAATTCTCTATTTATGGTCTTCATGAAGATTTTCTATACTTTAAAAATATAGTTACCTACACACATCAACGCACACTTTTGTACTTTCCTATTTGTACTCCACATGCTTTTTAACATCTATGCTGAATGCTGTGTGGCACTACTTGATCTAGTAACTTACTAGTTGATATTTCAGTTTGTTTTGAGTTCTTCCCCAAACCAAACAATGCAGAAGTTAACATTGTTTTATGGCTTCCCTTGTACATGCATTCAAAAGTTTTTGTAGGGTATCTACATATTAATGGAATCACTGGATCATGATCATGAGGTAAAAAGAATTCTAACCCTTACTACACATTGCCAAATAGCTCCACAAAGTGGTCTTATATCAATTTACATGTTTACAACCAATATATATGGCATATTATCAAACACTTTGAATTTAGCTAATCTGCTATAAAGGAACTATTTCATTTTTTAATTTATATTTACTTAGTGATGTTATGCAATATTTTAAAAGAGAAACAGTCATGCTCTATTGCCCCGGGTGGTCCTAAACTCCTGGATCCAGCCATCTTCCTCGTGCAGTCTGTCAATAGCTTAGAGTCTGTCAATAGCTTAGATAACAGGCATTCACCATTGCAGTAGACCTATGCAATTTATAAATTTATAGATAACAAAGTGTGCAGAAATTAACAATACAATATTGTGTTGTTTTACAAATGAATGTCCATATAATCTGCATACTTATCAAAAGACAGTTTTACCCCAGAAAGCTTTTCCCCACTCATATAAATCAAACTCTAGAAGTGACTACTACTGTGATTTATTTCTTTTACCACAGACTAATTTTGTTTCAAAATTTTCACAGAAAACCTACCATCTTTATTTTTAAGATTCAGACTTTAAGAGAAAAATACTAGTGGTTTTTAGAAGAGAATACTGAGGTATTTATACTCTTCTGCCCTTTTATACCTCAAAGCCAAAGGGAAGAGGGACAGATCTTGAGATTTCAATTTATTCTTTGTTTTGTTAGTAACAATTTTAGGAATCTTAGAGGATAAAAGTTCCCTGTTCAAATGAGTTTGTTGAGAGAACAGGAACAGTAATTAAAGTAAAAAGGTAAAATAGGGATTTCTACTTTGCAGTATAGTCACAGCTCAAAACACCTACAACTAAAAAGCTCTTGGTAGATTTTCAGTATTACTGCCTTAAACATTCCCTCATTAGCTGGGCTGTGACAAGAATGTAAGTAAGAAGAAAAAGGATTCAAATTATACCTCCAAAGCTACAACTATCATGGGGAGAACTCAAACATTACAAGGGAGTATTTCATACAGAATAGTCATTATGAATAAATAATAAAATTTCTAGAGTATAAAATTTCTGTATATTGATGTAATCCTAGAAATGTGTGTGCAGAAAGAAGTATAGCAAGTACTATTTAAGAATTTGTACAGATACAAATGCTCAATATTGAATGTGATAATATATGTATAAAACATACCAATAAAGTCAGTTTAAAAAATAAATAATTTTTTTTAAAAAAAGAATTCCAAAATGAGAGGCTTAGGGTACAGCTCAGAGGCAGATACCTAGGCTCACATGCAAAGGCCCTGGGTTCAACTCCTATATCATAAAATAAAGAAGGGCAGGGGATAGAAAAAGAATCTCAAAAAGAAATTAAGTAGGCTATTTCTATTAAATATACTTACACTGTTCTTTTGTCTTGTCGAAGTAGTTTAGAAGAAAATTCACTCAGAATATCAAGAAATGCCAAATTTAAGGGCGGATGGCTCTCCCCTTGTGGATTAGGTTCTTTAAAAGCAAATTCTATGCCATCTCTGCAAAGAAAAAAGTTGAAATATTTCAACTATCAGAGTCTGATAAAATTTAAGTTAACTTAGAAAATTTCATTCTATATTTTCTTTCCACTTTCCTTCATCATGCATAGGAATAAAGTGAATTGTTAATGACTGTTTGTAATGACTTATATAAAAAGTTTTAAAATTAAAGTCTAATCAGACCTCATTTCAAATACATTTATGTAATAACAAATATCATTATTAAGACATCCCAGCACCATACTGGAAATATAACTAGGGAAAAACAGTCCAGATAGAACCAGAAAAAAATCAGGCAGGCCATTACAGAAGAAAACTATGTATTACCTCTCAAAATAACTATGGTATGTGCAATCCTTAGATATTACCATCAACATATTAAAAGACAAAAATGAATTTCAGAACAAGATGAGAGAATAAATTAATAACATGGAGGGAGTTATGGGTAAAACAAGGAAGAACAAAAAGACATGTAGGGCTTTGTAAACTAAAAAAGATGAGAGAATAAATTAATAACATGGAGGGAGTTATGGGTAAAACAAGGAAGAACAAAAAGACATGTAGGGCTTTGTAAACTAAGTAAGAAAGAGGAGTAAGGGAGGCATATAACATGGAGCTTTCAATGAAAAAGTTTAAACCTCTCAGTTTTCCCCTAAAACAAGGTTCTTTAATCCACAATCAAAAGATAAAGGGGGTTTAATATTCAAATGTAAGTTATGTTAAAAATCTAAAAGCGTGGGCCGGAGGGTTAGCTCAGTGGTTCCGGCGCCTGCCTCACAAGCACAAAGTCATGTTCGATCCCCAGAAACCACATACAATGCTGGGCGAGGAGACTCACGCCCACCAGCAATCAATACCACATACCACAGTGCTGGGCGTGGTGGCTCACGCCTATAATCCCAGCACTCGGGAGACAGAAACAGGAGGATTGCTGAGTTCGAGGCTTGCCTGGGCTACATAGTAAGCTCAGAGCCAGCCTGAACTACAAAGTGAGACCCTGTCTCAAAAAAAAAAAAAAAATCTAAAAGCGTTCAATATTTTAAAAGTTTAGCATCACAAATTGCATGCCCAATATAAAATCAAATCATTTCCAATTTTGATTAGGGGAAGAAAATATGCAAACATAAAGGTTGATAAAAATAAGGGAAAAAGTCACTGCTACAAAATAAAATGCAGAACTAAAAAGAGAATACTGGAGACAAAAGAATCAAACCTCAAAGATTTCTCTAGCAATGAGATTATAACAAAAAAATAATAAAAGCGACTGTGCAATGTCTAAAGAAAACATGCTGCTTTGCTTCTCATAATTTGTAGTACTTGCATTGTTTTAATTAAGACAAAGACTTTCTTATAAAGGCAGATTTAGTTCTTATTCATGAATTACAGTAAATGAGATGGCATTACGCTGTTCGTAAAAATACAGATTTGCAAACCAATAAATTTAATTAGATACAAAAGTTTCATGATTAAAAATTACAAATACTAAATAAAGTGGACATTACTTGTGTAACATAGCAATGGCTTCTCTTGTTTTCAACTGATCAAGTCCAAAAGTTAAAGCAAAACGTCGAGCAAGTTCTTTTATGCCACTAAATGTTGAAGATGATCTATCAAAATTATAGCCATTTTCCTGTATCATTTCATTGAAAAGCTGTTTGGAAAGAAATAAAGCATGTTAAAGGTTTTTTAATTAGAGATTAATATATTTTAAAATATGATATTTTCTACTTTAAATAAGTGGTTTATTCTGTCATGGATTTTTTTTTTAAAACGCAACATAAATGGCCAAATGACCAAAATTTTGGCACTTCATGTATTTAAGTAAAAGGTCAAAATTGTGAGATGTATATAAATTGTACCAATAAAGAATTCAATTTAAAAAAGGTCAATATTGATTTTAGAAATATTTTAGGTTAGTTTTCTCAGAATGCTATTCTGCTAGTATTAACTGGGCATTATAATATACACACAAAAATATAAAGAAAAAAGAAACCCATTGAATTACTAAGCAACTATGACCTCATATTTACTTTTTAACAGCAGTGCTGGTAATCAAACCAGGGCATCCCACGTTCTAAGCTATTATTTATAATTAGGGAATGAATTTTCACAGCAAGAACTTTCATCACAAAACAGAGAACAATAAAAACATTTTCTTCATAAAGTAACAAGATTTTGATGTCATTTGAATACACAATTTAAATTATAGGATTTTATCCATAATAATATTTATGTGCAATACTATGTACAAAAAATGTTTTAGTGCTTCTTCTAGTGGAAAAATTATACAGAACCTGTACATCAAACAAAAACAGATCTTGATTAAATTATGGTCGACCTATAAAATGAAATATGATACATTAATTGAAAATGCTGAAGGCTAAGTCAGGTTTGATAGCATATGCCATCAGCTACTTGAGAGTCTGTGGCAGAAAGATCATGAGTTCCAGTCCAGCACGAGCAATTCAGTGAGAACCTGTCTCAAAATTTTAGAAAAGGTCTAAGGATACAGCTCCGTGGTAGCATTGTTGCCTCACATGTGCAAAATCCAGGGTTCCGACCCAGGACAACAAAAACAAACAAAAATGCCAGAGTTCTAGTTACATATTCAGAGGTAATTAAATCAATATGTTAAGACGATATTGGCACTCATTATAGTGTCATTCATAAAAACCAAAATACACAACCAAGGTATGTTGTGAATGAATAATGAACATGTAGTGTGTACATATGCATATAGAAAGAAAAATATGTAGCTTTCAAAAGCCTGAAATTAAGTCATCTATGAAAACATCTATAAACCTGGAGAATATTACATTAAGTGAAATAACTCAGGCACAGAAAGACAAATACGACAAAATTTCACCTGTACATATATGGAACTTATAAAATTTGAATTCACAGGGCTGGAGATTTAGCTCAGTGGTTTAGCCACCTGCCTAGCAAGAACAAGGTCCCTGGTTCAATCCCAGTAACTACATACAATGATATGATATTGGGCGTGGTGACTCACAC
>PVIC010056450.1:0-10949 GCA_004025085.1 Thryonomys swinderianus
GAACTCAGGACCTTGCGCTTGCGAGGCAGGCGCTGGAACCACTGAGCTAACCCTCCGGCCCAAAACTGAGCATTTTAACTGTCTCTTAAGTACGCAGCTCTTTAGCATTAAGTACATTCACATTATTGTGCAACTAGCACCCTGTCCATTTTCACAATTTTTCACTTTCCCAGAGACTACACTAAATACTGTTCTCCTTTCCTTCCCTAGATCCTGTTCTGTTTTATACTTGTGATTCTTTTTTTAAAAATTTATTTTATTGGTACATTTTATACACACTTTATGATCACAGTCGACATTGAGAATTTGTACCAGTACAAGAGCTTTTGTGAGTCTGAGTCATAAGTACAGTAGTCTTCACAAAGGGTAGAATTTTTCACTTAGCACAAATGTCCCCAAGGTCCATCTGTGTTGTAATGTGTGTTCCATTCCCTTCCTTTTCAAGGCTGAACGGTATTCCATTACATGTGTACATTCCACTTTGCTTTAGTTTATTTTTAAGTTGTATAAAACAACATGCAGAGAGGACTACTCAACAGTCTAGGAATAGCTGTTGCCTCTTTACCTTGGGCTCTTGCTGGAATGGTAGAAGCAGGACTTCAGTCCTAACAGAGGTGCCTGTAGAGGGATAGCACTGTGCCTTCCTTGAGACAGTTGCTGTGGGGAAACTGGCATCCCTCCTGGAGTCACAGGTAGTGTTCCAAAAGGTGTTCGCTCTTGGAGTTGAGCAATTGCTCACAGGGAAGGGCCTCATGACCACCAGGACTGTTTCTTTTGCTTCTTTAATCCTGTGCCCTTTGTCTCTCGCAGTATCGTGAAGAGCGCTTCCGCCTGACCAGTGAGAGCACCAACCAGAGGGTGCTGTGGTGGTCCATTGCGCAAACGGTTATCCTCATCATCACTGGCATCTGGCAGATGCGTCACCTCAAGAGCTTCTTTGAGGCTAAGAAGTTGGTGTAGCACCTTCTCCATATGACCTTTCTTTTCTGCCTCAATTTCCCATCTACTCCCTTAGCCATCTGGATTTTTGGTGGGGAGGGGAGAGGAAAAAGAATATATCACTTTGGTACCATGGCAGCAAACCACTCAGATTAGATACTTGTTTAACCCTGGCTCTCAAGGAAACAGGACACTGGTACAGTCTTTCAAAGTCTGCTTGAGGGCTTGTGAGGAATTGAAACTTACTCAAGGTTAAGTCTTGTTTCTTTCCCTCCACAGGTTTCCTTCTGTCCTCTCACAGAATGAGCAAAACCTTCTGTTTTCTGTTTCACTGGCTTACATAGTAGACCCTGCCTCACTGTCCCCTGGCCAGTGTCGGGTTCCCTCAATGGCTTTGTGAATGTAAATAAGGGGCAAGTCTTGCCCCAGAGGATTGAAATGGTTTTCTATATATTAGAACTATTTTTTGATAAATTATATATTTTCCTTCTAGTTGAAATGTTACTGCTTATAACTAGCTGAAAACACCAATCCAGTCCCTGTGTATTGTGTTTATTTACATTTTTACTGACTGCCATGTCAGCTCTCAGGATTCCACCAGTAAGTAGCTGTCACAGCTGCGATTAAGGCCATGTAATGTGGTTTTCCAGAAGGCCATGTGACCCCATCTCCAGGGCCTCCGTGTCAGGTGAGATGGGGACAGAGCTGGCATGGGCAGTGAGCGCTGACCCTGTCTCTTCCCAGAGTCTTATTTAAGCTCTGGTAAATGTTTTTTCAAGAAAACCAGATTTGGTTCTTTATGCAGATTTTTCCAGTGAAATAAAGTGTATTATAATAGCTGTGTTTGAGGTGAAATCACAGGTCATCGGCAGAGGGGAGAGGAAAGCGGGAGGGTTCCTGGCCTGGATTGACAGTGTCTGTTATCCCGGCCAGGCTGTGGTATGGACTTGTCCTTTGTGTCTGCCTGGGCGGCCCGTCTCCAGGGCTCTTGGAGCCAGACAAGATAGTTGCTTAACCATTCTCAAAGGTCGCTAGCCAAGTAGACCGCACATTAGCAAGGGACTGAGATTAAATGTTTGATTTCTTGAATCATAAGCTTGAATAGCTCTCACTATACTTCTCTCTTGCCCGTCTTTATAAAACTTCATATGATTAGTGGTTCCTTCTTAACATTATTTCATAGTCTTAAGTATTTATTTGAAATCCTATTTATTAAATTTATCTGATTTACAGAATTAAATTCCCTTGTTATTTTTCTTTGTGTCCTATAATATTCCATATTTACTGTTTTGAGATAGGATAACCCTGTGGAGACCAGGGTGGTCTTAAACTGTCAATGACCTCCTGCCTCAGCCTGCAGGGTGCGGGATTACAGACATGCCCTATTACACCCAGATTGTTTTTTGTTTTTTGTGGGGTTTTTTTGGGCAACAGGGTCTCACTTTGTAATTCAGGGTGACCCTGATCTCATTGTGTAGCCAAGGCCAGCCTTTAACTCACAGCAGTTCTGTCTCTGCCCCTCAAGTACTGGGATTACAGATGTGAGCCACTACACTCGACATTGTGGTGTGTGGTATCGTGGATTGAAGTCGAGACCTTGTGCTTGTGAGGCAGATGCTGGAACCACTGAGCTAAATCTCTGGCCCATGTTTATGTTTTTGTTTTTGGTTTTATCGAGACAGGGTCTCACTTTGTAGTCCAGGCTGGCCCTGAGCTCACTATGTAGCCCAGGCAAGCCTCCAACTCAGCAATCTTTCTCTGCCTCTCAAGTGCTGGGATTACAGGTGTGAGCCACTATACCCGACATTGTGGTGTGTGGTATAGAGGATTGAAGTCAAGACCTTGTGCTTGTGAGGCAGATGCTGGAATCACTGAGCTAAATCTCCGGGCCCCCATGTTTTTGTTTTTAAGATAGTTTTTATATGTAGCACAAGCTGGCCTTAAAACTTGTAACCTCCTCCTTCAGCCTTGCAAGTGCTTGGATTACAGGTATTGTGCCACCACACTTGGTTTCTCATTTAATATTTTTTTTTGTTTTTGTTGTAGGCAAAGTCTTGCTATGCTGTTTAAGTTGCCCTGGAATTCAGTAGGTAGCCCAGACTGGCCTGGAACTCAGGGCAGTTCTACCTCAGCCTGTCAAGTGCTGGGATTACAAGCATGTGTTACCATGCTTGGCTCATTTAATGTGTTTGTACTTATTTAGTTCTTTGAAATAAGGTTTTACTACATAGTTCAGGCTGGCCTTGAACTCAGCAATGCAGACTGAGGTTAGGCTAAGCTGTATGAAAGAATCTCGTCCTGAGACAGGAATTTACTATGTAGTTCAGGCTGGTTTTGAACCCACCATGTAGTCCAAGCTGGCCTCAAACCTGTGGTAATCCTCCTGCCTCAGCCTCCCAAGTGCTGGGATTACAAGTGTATTCCTGCTTTATATATATTTTTTTCAGTACCAGGGATCAAACTCTGGACCTTGCCACTGAGCTGAACCCATTCTTGCTCGCTCGCTCTCTCTTTGCTTTCTTAAACTCAACAGGATCCTTACAAAACAACCTCCTTCCTCACACAAAAAAGAAAAGAGCCCAGTGTGTTGGTGCATGTTCTGGGTTCAACCTCCAGGACTAGGAAAAAAAGAAAAAAGGGAATATTTGGGAGATGCCTACTTTTATTGAGGCCTCGTTCCCCAGATGTCACAGGCTGGCAGTGCCCATCGTCATTATTTGGTCCCTCTCACTTGTGATCAAGCTTTCTTTTTTTTCCCCCAGTATGAGGGCTGGAGCTCTGGCCCTTGTGCTTGTAAGGTAGGTGCAGTTACCACTTGAGCAAAATCCCTGGCCCTAGCTACTCATTTTAATATAACAACCAGATCCCAGTTCCAGGCAGGCAGGCACTGGGCCATGTCAGTGGGATGCACAGATGCACCCTCTAAGTTCAACTGTGTAGATTCCTGGGCAATTCAGGGCCAATCTGATGGTAGGGACAGGACTAGCCCTTAAAATGTACACATATCCTAAACCCTCAATTTTTTTTTTTTTTTTTTGAGACAGGGTCTTGCTCTGTAGGTTCAAGCTGGGCCTGAGCTCACTATGTAGCCCAGGCAAGCCTCGAGCTCAGCAATCTGCCTCTGCTGGGATTTCAAGCGCGAGCCATTGTGGGGTGTGGTACTGATTGCTGGTGGGTGTGAGTCACCACACCTGATATCATATCATTGTATGTGGTTCCCGGGATCGAACCCAGGGACCATTGCACTTGCTAGGCAGGCGGCGGAACCACTGAGGTAAATTTCCGGCCCCTTAACTCTCAAATTTTAATGTTACCTAAAGTGGCAAAGAAGGCTGACAATCAGATGACTGAAACTCGGAGCTTATCCTGGATCACTTGGTTGGATTTCTAGTTAGATCTGAAACTCCCCCGGGGAGGGGCTCAACTGCGGCCGGTGTGAACCACCCTATCCTCACGGGAAGTCAGGAACTCAACTCAAAAGACTCTTAGCCATAACCCGGCGAAAGCTCCACCAACACCGCCCACCGGTAACCACTGCCTTGAACCCAGGCGTGGGCAGTTCGGAACCTGCGCAGGCGCAAACCGCTGCTAGTACGACAGAAACCTAGGGTCCAACCCTTCCGGGTAGTGCCTGTTTCTCCGAAGCTGATTGGTTGACGCAGTGTTTCCGCCCCACGTGCTGTGTGTTTCTGGCTGCGCGTGCGCGCTGGTTGTCGGGGAACTATGGCGGACCTGGAGAGTCTGGGCTTCGAACACATGGGCCTGGATCCCAGGCTCTTGCAGGTACTGGGAGGGCTGGGGATCCGAGGTCCGCCCACAGGCTCCCGAGGGCCCTCTGCCACCGTCCGCCTGAGCCGCATTACGCGTCTCTTGCAGGCCGTCGCCGACCTGGGCTGGTCGCGACCCACGCTGATTCAGGAGAAGGCCATCCCGCTGGCGCTGGAGGGGAAGGACCTGCTGGCTCGGGCGCGGACGGGCTCGGGGAAGACAGCTGCGTATGCCATCCCGATGCTGCAGCTGCTACTCCACCGGAAGGCGGTGGGTCGCGGGGGCGCCAATGGGTGGATGGAAACAAGACCCAAAAGGTGGGGGAAGAAGGTGTCAAGTTTTCCCTCGGCCACCTGTGACCAGGCTGGTCCCGCGTGGTCCACTCTCTGGTCTGGCGCTGATCCCAGCGCAGGCCCTGCTGCCGCCATCACAAGCCTGGGTGGAAATTTTGGGCAAATTACTCTATTTCTTTTATAAAAAGAGGTACGTCTCCGTTTTCTGTTTACACAATTTTTGAGAGTCTGCTTTAGTACTTAGTGTTTGTCAGTTATTCTGTGACTGTAGAGCAAATTTTTTTTTTTTTTCTTTTGAGACAGGTTCTCGCGTTATAGTTCAGGCTGGCCCTGAGCTCATTATGGTGCCCAGGCAAGCCGCCAGGAACTCAGCAATCCTCCTGTCTCTGCCTCCCGAGTGCTGGAATTTTTTTTTTTTTTGAGACAGGGTCTCGCTTTGTAGTTCAGGCTGACCCTGAGCTCACTATATAGACCAGGCAAGCCTAGAACTCAGCAATCCTCCTGCCTTTGCCTCCCGAGTGCTGGGATTACAGGTGGGAGCCACCACACCCGGCACTGTGGTATGCGGTATTGATTGCTGGTGGGTGTGAGTCTCCACACCCAGCATCGTATGTAGTTACCGGGGATCGAACTCAGGACCTTAACGCTTGCGAGGCAGGCACCGGAACCACTGAGCTAACTCTCTGGCCCCAGAGCAAATTGTTTTTGAGGGTTGGGTAAAGCCCTCCATCCCGCTCTGAGGTGGGCTCAAGAACAAGGCTAAGCTTTTTTTTCTTTCTTTCTTTTTTTAAATTTAATTTAATTTTATTTTTTTGAGACAGGGTCTCACTTTGTAGTTCAGGCAGGCCCTGAGCTCACTATGTAGCCAGGCAAGCCTGGAACTCAGCAATCCTCCTGCTTCTGCCTTCCGAGTGCTGGGATTACAGGCGTGAGCCACCACACCCGGCTTTTTTTCTTTTTTTGAGACAGGGTCTCACTTTGTAGTTCAGGCTGGCCCTGAGCTCGCTATGTAGCCCAGGCAAGCCTCAAACTCAGCAGTCCTCCTGCCTCTGCCTCCTGACTGCTGAGATTATAGGCATGAGCAACCAGGCCCAGCACTGTGGTATGTGGTACTGATTGCTGGTGGGTGTGAGTCACCATGTCCAGTATTGTTATGTGTGGTTACCGGGGATCAAACCAGGGACCTTGAGGTTGCCAGGCAGATGCCGGAACCACTAGCTAAATCTCTGGCCCAAGGCTAAGCTTTTGTATTACAGCACATACATTGGCTCAGAAGGAGTAGAGAAAAACATTAGGAAGACCCAGCGGCATGCCTGCTGGCTACTGTCTCTGATTCTTGCTTTTACAGACAGGTCCTGTGGTGGAACAGGCTGTAAGAGGCCTTGTCCTTGTTCCTACCAAGGAGCTGGCACGGCAGGCCCAGTCCATGATTCAGCAGCTGGCTGCCTATTGTGCTCGAGATGTGCGGGTGGCCAATGTCTCGGCTGCGGAAGACTCAGCCTCGCAGAGGTGAGTGCAAGCCGAAAGGGAACAGAGCTACACAGACATGTGTGATTGGGCTCCTGTGTGGTAAGACAGGGCAGGGCCAGGGTGAGGTTGTGGCTGCTGATTTCATTCTGATGCTGACGTCTTGCCACCTGTAGAGCTATGCTGATGGAGAAGCCGGATGTGGTCGTGGGGACCCCGTCTCGAATATTAAACCACTTGCAGCAGGATAACTTGAAACTGTGTGACTCCCTGGAGCTGCTGGTGATGGATGAAGCTGATCTTCTGTTTTCCTTCGGCTTTGAGGAAGAACTCAAAAGTCTTCTCTGGTAAGGAAGGGATGGGGTGGTTCCTAGTGAAAAAGTCAGTGATTAGAGACTTGGGGAGCGGGGAGCGGGGATGAGCGAAAACAGTTGCCACACTGAGAGGCACTTGGCACGAGAGCCTGATGGGCTGCTGCTTTCTTTCAGTCACTTGCCCCGGATTTACCAGGCTTTTCTCATGTCAGCTACTTTTAATGAAGACGTGCAGGCCCTGAAGGAACTGGTACTACATAACCCGGTAAGAGGCACTGAGGAGGCGGCTGGAGCTGCAGGCAAGGGACATTTGAAGGACTTGATGTTCCTTGTCAGAGGGACCTTGGTGTTTATGGTGGGACCGTTGTCATTGGTGTATTATTTCTGGTTCTGAGGCATTAAAAATTACCCAAGTGTGGTGGTGCGAGCCTGTAACTCAGCACTGGGGAGGCTGACGCAGGACGCTCACCACAAGTTTGAGGCCAGCCTGGCTACATAGTTAGACCCTGTGTCTGTATTCTTAAATGCTCTGGTTTAGGTTATGCTTTGCTTAGAAACTTAAACAGAGGAACCTTACCTCTAACTCGTATGGCTCTGGGTGGCAGAGCCACAATTACAATTACAAGGGCAGGCTGGAGATTAGCTCAGTGGTTCCAGCACCCTCCTGGCAAGTACAAGGTCCCTGGTTCGATTCCCGGTGACCACATGTAACAACACCAGGTGTGTTGACTTACACCTGTTAGCAATCAGTACCACATACCACAGAGCCAGGCATGGTGACTCATGCCTGTAATCCCAGCACTCGGGAGGCAGAGGCAGGAGGATTGCTGAGTTCGAGGTTTGCCTGGGCTCAGGCCCAGCCTGAACTACAAAGCCAGACCCTGTCTCAAACAAAAAAAAAAAAAAGAAAAACTTACAAGGGCAAACTTCTCACCTTTTGTAAATTTGCCCATCAGAAGACCTGTTGCTGTAGGCCTTCCCTCTGTGTTTGCTTTGTTCTGTGCTGTAGGTACATTATGTGTGACCTGTGTTTTAAAAGTATCATGCTAGTTAGGGTACTTTGAGTTCTTAAGTACAGAACCAGAGTGATCTTGGCACACTAGACATCCTTAAAGGTATTTCTCCTCTGCACGAAACATCTGTGCTTTGGTTGGCACCTGTGGCCTTAGTGGCTGTCTTTCTTTCTTGACCACAGCCCTGTTTTCTCCCCAGGTTACCCTCAAGTTACAGGAGTCCCAGCTGCCAGGGCCAGACCAGTTACAGCAGTTTCAGGTGGTTTGTGAGACTGAGGAAGACAAGTTCCTGCTGCTCTACGCTCTGCTCAAGCTGTCACTGATTCAGGGCAAGTCCCTGCTCTTTGTCAACACCCTGGAGCGGGGTTACCGGCTGCGCCTCTTCCTGGAGCAGTTCAGCATCCCGACCTGCGTGCTCAACGCTGAGCTCCCACTGCGCTCCAGGTTTGTACAGCCAAGTCTTGGTGGGGGGTTGGAAACAAGCTCAGGAAAGGACCCAGGCTGTGAGCTAGATTGACAGTATTTCCCAGAAATACCCACTTTTATTCCATTTCCCCCTGGAGAAGTTGAGGCCCAAAGTTAAAGAGAGGAAAGGTAGACTGGGGATATAACTCAGTGGCCCTGTGCCTGCCTACCAAGCACAAGGTCCTGAGTTTGATCCCTGGTACTGCCAAAAAAAAGCCAAAGAGGGGAAGGAGATTAGGGGAGGAGGAAGCAAGAGGTGGTAGGTGGGGCTCCAGGGTGCCCACTTGAATGACCCTCCTGTGGGCTGCAGGTGCCACATCATCTCTCAGTTCAACCAAGGCTTCTACGACTGTGTCATAGCAACAGATGCTGAAGTCCTCGGGGCCCCGGCCAAGGGCAAGCAGCGGGGCCAAAAGTCCAAAGGAGAGAAGTGAGTCCACATTTCTCATCTTTCCTTCACCTTGCCCAGAGAGGCCTGTTTTTTCTTTTTTTCCCCTGAGATGGTCTCACTGTGTAGTTGAGGGTCACAACAATCTCTCTGCCCAGCTTTCTGAGTGCTGAGATTACAGGCACGTGCCACCACACTCAGCCTTCAGTTTAAAAGCTAGCCTGAGTGTGTAGTGGAAGGTATTATGGTCCCAGTGGTTGGTGGTGTAGCCTAAAGAGCTCTGTGGCCCTTGTTCAGCTCCCTGGCTATGGGGACGGGGGGTGGGGGCGAAATATGCTTTGTGTGTGTGCAGCATGGGCGTGGTCAGGCCCATTGGATCACTGGCTCCTGCTCTCTGCCAGAGGACAACCTGGCCTGTAGTGCCTGGTGGCTGGCTGCTGCCAGGAGCGTGTTGCCAGGGAGAAGGGAAGCCCCCTGGCTTGGCTGAAGGCTCACTGTCCCGGGGGAGACCCAGACTTCCCTGTGGGGCAGGAGTTGTGCTGCTACCCCACAGTTGAGGTTGGCACAAGGGTTTGGCCCTGGGCACCATGTCAGAGTTCCAGGCCAACCCTCAGATCCCAGCTCTCAGGAGGTTTTCTTGTTTGTTGCGGTTCTGGAGGTTGAACCCAGAACCTGTGTGCTTGCTGTGTGGGCACACTAGCAGTGTTTGCAGCTGTGAAGCTTTGGTTTGCTTTTTATTTTTGTTTTGTTTTCCTGAGACAAAGTCTTGTAGCTCAGGCTGGCCGTGAGTTTACAGTAATTCTCTTGCTTCAGCCTTTTGAGTGCTGGGATGACAGCTGTGCACCACCATATCTGGCATTTTGAGGGGCTTTTGGTTTTTCTCACAGAGATCTCACAAAGTCTCTGAAGTTCCCTAGGCAGGGGTTGAACTTATAACTTTCCTGCCTCAGCCTCCTAGAGTGCAGAGGTCACAGATATGCACTCTGTGCAGTCGTTAGAATGGTTTCAGTGTAGAATGGCCTGGTGTATAGCAGAGTGTTGTGGTCTTCAGTCTTGTTTAGAGGACATTTTGCTGGTTCAGCTTAACGACCCAACCTAGAGGAGAAAAGTGTTGGCCTGACACTGGCGTCTCTCCACAGGGCCTCTGACCCAGAGGCAGGTGTGGCCCGAGGTATCGACTTCCACCATGTGTCTGCGGTGCTCAACTTTGACCTTCCACCCACCCCAGAGTCCTACATCCACCGGGCTGGGCGGTAGGAGTCCCTGCCGGGAGGGAGGTGTCTGGGTGCTTCGAGGACTGTGTGATGGTGGTGGTGGGCGCAGTAGGCGGGGCGTAGCCCACCAGGCAGGGATGCAGGCTACGTCATCTCCCGTCCTAGGACAGCGCGAGCCAACAACCCAGGCACAGTGTTGACCTTCGTGCTGCCCACGGAGCAGTCGCAGCTGGGCAAGATCGAGGCGCTTCTCAGTGATGGTGAGCACCCGGCTGAAGGGCTGGCTTCTCCCACAGCCCTTGAAGTTTGTCTCCTGCTGCCCTTGGGAGAGGTGGTTTGTCCCTCCTCTTCACTGTCTGCCTCCTGCTGGGCTGCCTGTGAGACCAGGGACATCGGCGTGTGTGCCAGCGTCTCACCACGGAGAAGGCAGCCTGTCCTGAGCCCTTCCTGCTCCTTCCTTCCCAGAGGGGGAGGCCCCGGTCCTGCTTCACTACCAGTTCCACATGGAGGAGATTGAGGGCTTCCGCTATCGCTGCAGGGTGAGCGGGGTGCTGCAGGGGAAGGGCAGGGGTACCTGTGACATGGGTCCTGGCCCCTGGCTGACTTCGGCGTCTGCCTGCAGGATGCCATGCGCTCGGTGACGAAGCAGGCCATCCGAGAGGCGAGGCTGAAGGAAATCAAGGAGGAACTCCTACACTCTGAGAAGCTCAAGGTGAAACGGGGAGGGCAGCTGGTGTGGAGCCTGCACAGCTGTGTGGCAGTCCCTCTGTGTCTGCGGCCGATGTGCATGGTCACGGGTAATTGGACAGCCGGAATGTGGCACACCTGGGCATCTGCTCCTGAGGTTGCCCGGCGTGGGAGGTGGGAGGTGGGGGTGCTTGTGTGTCCCTGGGAGCTCCTGGTGTGTAGTACCAGGTGAAGCCACACGGGCCACTGTCTGCGCATAGGAGGAGAGAAGAACTAGGAAGGGACACAGTGAGTCAGCAGCCACCTGTGGGTGGGGACAGTGTGGTAGGAAGACCACATGGTGTGACCTCATGGCTTCTGAACTTTAAAGCACTTAGGCCTTGTGTCTTTTTTTTTTTTTT
>PVIC010056451.1:0-10938 GCA_004025085.1 Thryonomys swinderianus
TGTGTGTGTGTGTGTGTGTGACAGGAAGTAAGTAATGAGGTAGAGAAATACACAAAAAATAAAAATGGTAGATAGCACTTAACTGGATATATAAAAAATACTAAAAATAATACTTATAAAAACATTAAAAAGAGTGATTTCTGCAGTTACTATTTAAAGAAAGAGCCTCCCTGATTATTCCTCATTTCTGTAGAGCTCTTTAGAATAAAATTCTAAACTTCAGAAAAGGACATTTCATCTATGATAATGTTTCTTCTCTAGGAAATGAAAGAAGTATTCAGATAAATCTCACAATGGCAGATGTTTCAGCCTCAGTAATAAATTTAAACTTTTGATGCCTTTATATATCCCAACAATGGCCCATGCTTATATTTCTAGATAAGAGGGACCCTGCTATTGACAAGTCTTTGAAATGTAGAATGCATTGATGTGTAACCAACTTCCTTCACACAGAATTGAGATCAAAGCCCTGTAAGAATGGTAGACTGTCATAGCTCAAAGAGGCACCGAGGTCACCCACTGGAAATTCCACTTTTAAGTTAAAATGAAGCCCAAAAGGTTAGGAAACTTGCCTCTGGCAACAGTTCATTGAATTATTGGTAAGGGGATATTTTGTCTAAACTTCTAGTTTTTTTGCTCCCAGTTTTGGAGCAAAACGTCTCATTCTAAACAACATCTTAATTTTAAGGTAAAGGAGAGTTCTTGTTGTAAATTAAGATCATTGTTCCAGTGTAGTTTTGTATCATTTTAAGTTTTAGAGTCCTAAACTCGTGTGGATTCTCTTCTTGATAAGGAGCTTTCAGGTGGAAAGCACTTTGATATGAAACTTCGTTCCCTTCAAGAAAGGTACAGTTGTAACAAATTCCTGAAAATGTAGAAATGGCTTTGAATATTTTGTAAATATGTGTGTAAATTTATGTTTATATAAGAAACTGAGCAGGACATTTCTGAAGGGTGAGTGGACTCTCACTGGCTTTTCTATACCTCTGCACCAAGCCCTCTCTCTTCTCCTCAAGCTGCCCCTGGTAACCACCATTCCAAGCACACCTGTGGATCTTGTCTTCCCAGAACTGCCTCCCCATCCTATAGTACCGGAACCATAAACATTTTCCCCATGTGTCCAGTTAATTTAAAGGTGCTCATTCAGATTAAAAGCCACGTTATACAATTTTTTCTCTTAAAAATATTAGCAAGAAAGCTGGGGAGTGTGAGGGTTGCAGTTTCTCTTAAACCTGTAACTTTGACCCTGATTTCACCAGAGCATTTATATTTTATTTCATTTTAGTTGGGCGTGGTGGCTTACGCCTATAATCCCAGCACTCAGGAGGCAGAGGCAGGAGGATTGCTGTGAGTTCGAGGCTTGCCTGGGCTTCATAGTGAGTTCAGGGCCAGCCCAAACTACAAAGTAAGACCTTGTTTCAAAAAAAACAATTATTGCCGGGCGTGGTGGCTCACACCTATAATCCCAGCACTCGGGAGGCAGAGATAGGAGGATTGCTGAGTTTGAGGCTCGCCTGGGCTACATAGGGAGCTCAGAGCCAGCCTGAACTACAAAGTGAGACCCTGTCTCAAAAAAAAAACAAACAATTATTTCATTTTAGAAGTAATCTAGATGTGATTTGAAGTACAGAAAAGGATTCTGTATATGTTATATGCAAATACTATGCCATTTTATATAAAAGACTTGAATGCCTAAGGATTTTGCTATCTACAAAGCTGTAGCCCTACTTTTCTTTTTTTTTTTTTTTCCAGAAACTTTTCCTTTCATCATGCCCGATGGTAAAATCCCAACTTATTGGTACTTTTACCTCTTATTCCCCCACCTTGGAAAACAGAAACAAAAACAAAACACTTAAATTGTTCCTTAAAGAGAAGGCATAAGTGTATTTATTTTCTTATAAGCAATCAGTAACATGCAATATTATGTGCTTTGTTTGTGTACCTGTTAGACATTGCCAATTTTTGAGAATCTAATTTTAATTTACAATAATTTTTGAAGAAAAATGCCTTCTAAAACTCAATTAACTATCTAATACCTGTCCTTTGTTGAGTGTAAACACTAACAAGTCAGGAACAATGTGTACTGGAGCCCAGTGCTTCTGCCAGGCTGATCAAGTTCCATTTCTTTGCTGAGTGTGGTGTGCACAAATTGCATGCTGTGATTGCTGTAGATCCTCTGCAATTGTGTTTGATCCAGATCAGAACTGTAGGCCTCGTTCTTCCAAGACTAGCCATTATGCTGTCCTGTTTAGCTGGAGGATCTTTGCCTTTAAATTTAACCCTGGTCCCAGCCAAATCCATGGCAGGTTTTGTCATGATAAAGAAAAGGTGAGACCCTCAGTCCACCAGGGGCTCTGCAGTGGGGCTACGGGCAGTAAGCAGTAGAGAGCTGGAAGAATAAGACACACATTGACCTGTTTTGAATATAATAGAACTTAAATTCAGTGAAGGACAATTTTGTAAGAATAGCTAACCGAGTATAATCTAAAGTTCCCAAGTCTTTCCGATAGTTATATTAAAATGATTTATGTTTTACTTTATACTTGTAGAATTCAATGCTGTTAAAAATCTCTTACTGAGGGCCGGAGGGTTAGCTCAGTAGTTCCGGCGCCTGCCTCGCAAGCGCAAGGTCCTGAGTTCGATCCCCGGAAACCACATACAATGCTGGGCGTGGAGACTTATGCCCACCAACAATCAACACCGCATACCACAATGCCGGGCGTGGTGGCTCACGCCTGTAATCCCAGCACTCGGGAGGCAGAGACAGGAGGATTTCTGAGTTCACAGCGGCTTGCCTGGGCACCATAGTGAGCTCAGGGCCAGCCTGAACTACAAAGCGAGACCGTGTCTCAAAAAAAACAAAAACAAAAAAAACCTCTTACTGAGATAACATAACTCTTCCTTTTAGAATTGAATCCAGTTTCTACATCTTATTTCAAGCTTGAGTTACAGGTTTTTTGAGTTGTCTTAAGGTTAACTGATCCATTTTTATACTGAAATGTAATGAGCATATACACAAGACCAATCACAAAAATTATACTGGACTCAGTTTTTTCACTGAACTCTGGACTATTGATCAGTATTTTTAGTCCCCTGCAGTTGTTGGAAAGATTTTAATAATTCTTATTTGTGTTGGAAAATCTAGCATAAGTTGAGAATTTTTGAAAAGCTACCATATGTCTTATTCCAAAATGCATAAACTTTATTGATGTATTTTGATGAATATGGCATTATTTTGTAATACATTTCTAAGAAAACATCATAATTATGAATTGAAGAAAAATGCATTCTAAAACTCACTTAAGTACATAAAAACAAAACTTTGTTGAATATGCACATTGGTAATTCATAAGCAATGCATATTGAAGACCAAACAAATTTTGTGAAAACACAGCTGAATTTTTGATGTTTGTTTACATAACAAGCAATAATTAAACCTTAACATATCAACTATGGGAACATAAACACACATCAGAACAATACAAAATTTTTGCAAAAGAAAAAACACATATATGCAAAGAAATCTTTCCTTAAAAGAATTTCAAAACTCAACTACAAAATTCAACTCTTTCTTAATCAGCAAGCACAAAGCAGTCACTAGCATCTACATGGAGGAAAACAGATGGACAGTCAGTAAAACTGAACAGACCCAGCTTCATTATTCAAAACTCCATAAAGTTAAAATTTCCCTATTCAGGAGTCATATATTTGAAACAGTGAAAAGCAAATATATTTGCAGTAATCCTACGCAGTGTGTGATAACAATTGAACCAAGCAATAAACACATCAAAGAGCAAGGAAAGGAGAGTACAAAAAAATTCATGAAAGACTGAAGTCTATCAAGTTCTCATGTATTGCAGGTAATTTGGGAACACTGAATACCAAAGATCTCATCTGTTTATAGTCTTCAGACTCTACTCCAGCAAGAAATGAAGTCAGTGACAAAGCTATAAACTGCTTGTGTAAGCACTGAAGAAGAGCTCCCCATGTACACATATCACCTGCAAAGACAAAGGCTTTGGCTTTGGTTTTGTAATTTTTGTGGAGGTAGGATCAGTTTGGTTTCTATTCAAAGCATTTCAAACTGTGTCAGATAATTAGCTAACTATTAACCTAAAGATACAGTGGCCCACATGACCAACAATATGGAATTTGTAGAATTAATTTTAAAATCTCATTAACCATGTATATATCAATACTTAAAACAAGTACATAACAAACACTGTGGAAATAAGAGTATATAATTTCCAGAATTACCACATAATAATCAGTATTAATTAAAAAATAAAATGCACACAGTGACAAACAATAGTATATACAGGTTAAAAAACAGTGAGAAAGAAATTAACAGAAACTGCCCCAGAGGTGCACAGACATTAGCCTTCCTCTAATATGCATTACTATCAACTATCTCAAATACCAAAGAGTTAAAGTAAGCCATGCAACAGAAAATCTAGAGGATACCTACAGAACAACATTTCAGTAAACACAAATACCAATAAAAAGGCCAAGGTTACAAAAAGAATCAAATATAAGTTCTAGAAGTGAAAAAAAATTAACTTAAAAATTTACTAGATGGTATCAGTATCAGATTGAAAAAAACTCATCAGCTTTCATAATTGAAATGAATTTATCCAGTCTGAGGAGCAGAAGGAGAAAAGAATGAAAAAATAACAGAGTTTAAGAGACCTCCAGGACACCAGTAGTAACAAATTAAGCAAAATGGCAATCTCAGAAAAAGGAAAATGGAGAAGTAGAAGAAATATTTGAATGAATAATGCTGTGCCTCTTAATCTTAATGGTCACCTTGCCTGGACTAAAAGGAAGAGATAAATCTAAAATCCAATATACTCAATTCATTCCTACTAGGATAACATCAAAAGAGATTGGAAGTAAAGTACTGTTACACAGTCATGCCAAGGATGAAAATAGAATCCGGACATTGGCAACAGAAAAATAACTGCAAGAAGCATCTTGAATAAGATTAACAGCTGATTTCAAGCTAAAATTATTGGTGGCAGGAGCAGTGGGATTAAATAGTAAACATATTGGCAGAAAAAAATGCTACCAACCAATAACTCTATTTTTAATAAAACTCTCCTTCAAAATCAAGGAGAAATTAAGATGCTCTAGGTGAACAGTCACTGAGGGAACATGCAAGTGTAAATGCGACATCCCACAGGTATTTCAGGCTAAAGAAGAAAAACCACAGCGTTCTAGCGGGTGAGTAAGGAATATGGCAGCACCCAGCACCTGTTGATGGCTTTGAAAAACTTATAGTGAAGTAGAACTGTAGACATATTTTCTCCACTTGATGGAAAAACATCTATTAAAATTCTGTAGCTAGCATTGTACTTTGCAGGATAAATTTAAAACTATGCTTACTCAGATGTGGAACAAAGGATGTCACCTTCAGGGCCTTTTCAGATCACCCTGGTAGTCCTGGATAATGCAAAACACAGGAAAAGGAATTAGAAGGGATACAAATTGGAGAGAAGTAAATAAAACTGTCCTTAAACACAGACAACATAATTAAGGAAGAAATGAAAAAAAGAATTAACAATTTTTAAACTCCTGAAACTACTAAGCAAATAAAGTTAGGTTGGTAGATATAAAGTTACTATACAAAAATCAATCACTTTTTGGGCCGGAGATTTAGCTCAGTGGTTCCGGCACCTGCTTTGCAAGTGCAAGGTCCTGAGGTCGATCCCGGTAACCACATACAATGCTGGGCATGGTGACTCACGCCCACCAGCAGTCAGTACCACACACCACACTGCCGGGCCTGGTGACTTTTGCCTGTCATCTCAGCACTGGGGAGGCAGAGGCAGGAGGATTGCTGTGGGTTCAAGGCTTACCTGGGCTACATAGTGAGCTCAGGGCCAGCCTGAACTGCAAAGCAAGACCCTGTCTAAAACAAAAAAAAAAATCTGTTACTTTTTATATGCAATAATGAAAAAAATTTAAAGACAATACTGTTTGCATTAGCATCCAAGCATGAAATATGTAGATAGAAATCTAACAAAAGGTGGACATGATGTACATGAAATAAAAAAAGAAACTGATGAAAGAACTCAATGAACTAAATAAATTCCATGGTTATGAAAGAATAAATATTGCAAGTTTTTCCCAACTTGATCTTTAGATTCAGTGTAATTCCATCCCAAATCTAAGCATGTTATTTTGTTAACAAATTGATTCTGAAATTATCTAGAGACCCGAAAGAGCCTGAATAGCTATCAGTATTAAAGGAGAACAAAGCTGTATGACTGACTATCAAATTTCAAGCCTTCTTGTAAAGCCACAGTAATCGAGATAGTTTAGAACTGGTAACACAATAGATCAGTTGAAGAAAGCAAAGAAATGGATACAGAAAATATAATCCACTGATATTTGACAAAAGAGAAATCTCTGAATTCCTTCTTCCAGACTTCTGAGCACCTTCTTAATGCTTTGCTCTAACAACTCAAAAATCTTTCAAATACTAACCTCCCATTCTTTGGGAGCCAACGGGGAGAGGATGTGGAAGCATGTTGGGGAGAGAACTTGGTGTGTGCTGAGGCAGGCTCAGAGAATAGCAAGGGTTAGCCGCCCCAGCATTCTCCACAGGCCAAGTTGTCTTTTGCTGCTGGTCTGAACTCTCCACCCTGAAGGTGAATCTTTGCTGTACTCAAAAACTTGGTCAGGATTTTCTGCCTATCTGCCAACCAGTATCATCTCTGTGAACTTGGTCCAACTTGTGCTCCAACTCTACTTACTCTTTCAACTGCACATTTCAAAATATTCTTTTCCTCATTGTGACAGTCAGACCTCCCCATCTTGATCTTTAGATTCAGTGCAGTTCCAAACCAACTCTAAAGTTATTTCATGAATATTAACAAATTGATTCTAAAATTATCTAGAGAGCCAAAGACCATGAATAGCTATCACAATATTAAAGGATATGTCTATGCAAATATTCTAGAACTATGCAGATTTTCTGTGAAGGAGGAAATGCATCCTTAAACCACAGAGCTCAGGGTGCAGGGCCCAAATGCCATCAATTTAGAAGAGCTGCATCATTGTTTTTAGAAAACAGTGTGATGAAACAAGCATTGAAAAACCCCTCTACACATCTGCTGATCAGCAGGATATAGGGTTCATGCTTTACAAGTGGCAATGATGACTCTGTGCTATTCAAAGTAATGCAAGAAAGAACTAAATTCTTGCAGGGGGAGAATTGAAAATGGAGCAGGAGAAGTAATAGCAGGCATTTGGCTCCACTCCCTACCATTCAGGACTGCAGGCTTGTGGATGTGGACAGTGGCAGAGTGCTTGCATACCCTGTGTGAGGTGCAGAACTCCCAGCACTGAAAACAAAATAGATACATGATCCTGACACTTTAATGTTTATCCGTGTGTGGCCTGTACTTCTGCCAGGTTTATAAGGAAGTGGAGTCATGTTGGACAGAAAGCACATATAGGCTACCTTCGGAATTAGGGCTCCTGTTCTGAACAGTTTGGTAGGTTTTCCTTGGAAGTTGTGTGTTGGCAGGAGCTGTTGTGATAAAATACCGTAGTGGAGTGGCTTACAACAGAGAAATACATATGTTTTCAGCTCTCGAGGGAGGAGCCCTGTGATACAGGTGTCGGCAGGTTTGGCTTAACCTGAGGTCTTCTCTATGTGTGTTCATGTGTCTCTGTGTGTCTGTGTCCTGGTCCCTCTCCATAAAAGGACACTAGACATGTCAGTCAGGGTCCACTCTTATGACCTCAGGTCCAGGTGGAGTCACATTCTGTGGCAATAAGGGTTTAGAGCTTCAGCAGAATTTAGGAATTTGAGTGCAACAGAATTCAGCCCATAAACGTAATCTGATGCATATTTGCCTCACCTGAGGCTTCTGGGCTCTGATACAATAAATAAAAGGGAAACGAGTATACAGTGAGGACATGAGCTTGAACCAAACTGTGATCGTCGCACTCTGATATTTAGAAGGGTGCTAGAACGTTCCATTATGAGAAAAATATGTCCTATTTCTCTACCTTATAAGAGATCTTTAAAAAAATTTTTAGTTACTGTGCAGAAAAACCAATAAATATTTAGTTCTTGAGAAGTAACGAACACAGGTACACAAGGACAAGTCAGAACCCTAAAGAGAACAGAAACATTTATTGACATCGGCCATAGGCCTCTGGGTGATGGAAGACAGAGAAGAGAGCGAAGGACGCAGGGCTCCAGGACAGCTGCAGGTGAGAGGAGGCAGCACGAGGGACAGCGGGGCTGACCTCCAGCAGGAGGCTGCGCTGTCCCAGGGGCTGAGGAGGACGCTCTGGCCACACGCAGCCCGCCAGGGAGGCGCCCTGGGCCCGGAGACACGCTGGGTCCCGCCGGACGGCAGGCACTAGCCGAATCTCCTGTGGGCCAGCTGTGCACAAGCTCTTTTCACTTGCACCTATGACCCTAGGACCCAGGATTATTTTTAGTACTAAAGGTGCGGAGAAGTTCATAGCACAGTTAAGGTTTCAACCCCAGCTAGAGTTCAGGGCTTGCACAGAGGTCAGAGTGAAATTTAAAAATTTGTGAGTGAGTTCTCGGTTTATAAATCCGTAACACAGCAACAGTGCCCACAGAGCGGAAGCTGAGCTCCGTCAGACACTCTCAGCGAGACTACACTCTTGTGTAGTGGTCTCGGGGTCTGAGCTCAGAAGGAATGACAGAAGGCACCACCCTGCAGGGTGCAGCCTCAGGGAGGACGTGGACACGGCTCACGACGGAGGGGACCCTGGGAAGCTGGCATCTGAAGTAGGAAGAAGGACTGGTGACAAGCAGCTACCGTGTGAGTTGCAGCTCAGTTCCACACACCAGCCGGTGCACATGAGGAGAGCCCTGTGGGTCACAGAGAAGGACATTAGGGCTGCACTGTGTCTGAGAGCGTGCAGGCAGATACAGAGATACTGACCGGGGAGGTGGAGTTCTCAAAGAGGAACCCAAGACTGAAAATCAAGAGGAAGCATGGGGAGGGGAGTTGAGATTTAACAGAGGGCCCTTATAAACAGGTGACAGAGTATGACATTCCGAAGCTGTGTGTGGGTCGTGTGAGGTACGGGTGTGGGAGTGCAAGGAGGAGCCCTCACACAGCAGGGGCCCCGGGCCACACACAGGTTCTCCTGACCACTCACCGGTGGCTCTGGCAGCTCCAGGAGATGCTGAGAGCGACGCCCACTAACACCCCTGTGCACACGCCGCACGCACACACACATACAGAACAGGCATATACATACCACACCTACTCCGGCACTGACATCCTCAGGGTCGGCCACCCACTGATGAACACAGGCGAGGGAGGGCAGAGGTCTTGGGCCGCCGGACGGGAAGGCGTCCCCCTGGTTTGGGGCTGACACTTCCACCCAGCAGACAGACGCTCCCTAAGATGCGCACACCCCAGCATCCTCAGGAGAGGCAGCGCTCTGCGGCCCCCGCGCCTGGGCACTGCACGTCCTGCAGACACTGCCGCGCTGGGCTCCTGCCTGGCTCGACATCAGGAAGAGGCTGAGCAACACACCACTGATAGAGTAGTACAGAAATGCGTACTTGGATTGTGTCTTTCTCTGAGCTCAGATCTTCATTTAACCGTCACAGAAATACACGGTTGTAAATAGCTGAACTAGAATTAGTCTTGCTCTCCCGCTCCTGGTGCCTTACAAATACTTTCACTATCTCGTTGGCCCTCGGAGTCTCATCTCACAGAGCGGTGCTGTTTGAAAACAGAACTGAGCAGGAGTTCGACACCTCTGTACGTCACCCACTCCAGATGCGCCCAGTGGTTTTCAAAGTTCTCCAGAATGTCCCAGCCTCGGTGTCTCCCATTTCCCTGTGCCCCCTTCATCTCTTGCCTGGACATACCTGAACTCCTGATATCTTTTGTCACCTTGGTCCCTCCAAGACATTTTTAATTGTTGTGCACCTCACTCACCCATACTGACTCTTGCTGACTTAAACCGCCCACCTCTGCACCCACTCAGACGCCTCCTCTGACCTGTTCAGTGCCAGTGTGTCTTTCCCACCACAGGGACAAAGCACGTTCCTCTGAGCAGCTCTTCCTGAGCTCTTGCAACCCAAGGGCCCCTCGTGCAGTCACGTCCCATGGCCCTCTCATCTCTGCATTGAGTGGTAGCAGGCAGTAGGAATTCTGTGTTTATGTTTCCAAGTGTGCACTCACTGACCATATCAACCCTGTGGGAAGCACTGTGGGGAAAAACAAGCTTCAAGTGGCCACAAACCAAAGCTCATTAATACAAATCACATTAGCAATGCATACTATATATTTTTGGATGTCTGTGAAAATATTTATAGTTTGTTTCACTCCTGTTTTTAAAGCACTGATAATGCTTTAGCAAAATCAATCATGAAAAGATTAGAGCATTGCTGCCTTAATTCTCCTGAAAATACTGTAGAATGACACCTAAGCAGTGTGGCTGTCTCTGAGATCAGGCTGCATTTCCAAAGGAGCTTTCTGTGGTGACTTCAGTGTCCTGCATATGTGCTGCTCTCTGTGTAAGCCAGTGTATATGACTGGCAACGGACGGCCTGAAATTTAGCTGATAACCCGAGGCACTGAGTTATAAAATCTGTTTAACTTCACTTTCAAAACGCCATAGATGTCTGGTGACGCCTGTATCAGACAGCAAGATTATGGGGCAAAAGACGGTGGCCAAAATCTCAAGGTCCCAGGCCGCTCAGGAGGCCCGTCCGGCCTGGAGGACTCTGCATGGTTTCCCTCTCCATCAGCGTCAAGCGAATGCCTAGTTACTTGGAGGACCCGAGGAAAAGCCCACTGCATTCGCTGTGCCCTGTGAGGCCAGGCTCCTCCGAATGCCCTGCTCCCCGTCCACTCGGCTGACGGTCGGGGCCGCCTCTGACTCCGGGACCTCGAGGTGAGGGGATCAGTGTCCGGTCAC
>PVIC010056452.1:0-10940 GCA_004025085.1 Thryonomys swinderianus
AAAAAAAAAAAAAAAAAAAAAAAAAAAAAGAGAAACTGGGAGTGGTGGTGGATGCCTATAATCCAGCACTCAAGAGGCTGGGACAGGATTGCCATGATTTCAGTGTTAGCCTGGGCTACACAGTGAGTTCAAGGCCAGCCTATACTACATAGTAAGAACCTTTTTAGGAAAAACAAGAACACCAACAAGAGAACATGAAAAATCCAACAGACACTAGGGTAATCTAAGATTAATTGGAATTTATGAAAAATCAGAAGACAGAATAACACAAAGTGCATTAAAATGCCCTTTATTAAAATAATAAAACTCTCCAAATATGGGGAAAGAATTTAAAATACAAATAATTGAGCCAATATAGTGCCTCAAATAGCCATGGTCAGGAAAGAACCTCTCTACCACATATCATAGTCAAAATCCCAGAAATCCAAAATAGGAATAGTCTTATTAGAAAAATCAACAAATGAAGGTAAATTCCACCAAAATTATAGCAGACTTCTCCATACAAACCTTAAGACCAGAAGAGCCTGGAGTAAGATGTTTCAGGTCCTAGAGAAAAACAACTGCCTGGGATTAAGCTCAGTGGTTCCAGCATCTGCCTGACAAGTGGAAGGTCCTGAGTTCAATACCTGGTAACCACATACCACAGTGCCGGGCATGGCTGCTCACGCCTGTAATCCCAGCACTCAGGAGGCAGAGGCAGGGGGATTGCTGTGAGTTCAAGGCCAGCATTGGCTACATGGTGAGTTCAGAGCCATGAGGAACTACAAAGCAAGACCCTGTCTCAAAAACAAAAAAAAAAACAAAGCAAAACAAAACAAATACCCAAAACAACTACAAACTCACAGTGATATATCCTACAAAACTATCTTTCAATATGATTGGGGGAAATAAGATATTTCCATAATAAAAAGCACTGAAAGAAATTCATGACTACCAAACAAGCTCTCCAAAATTTGGCAATGATATCCTAGCTAACAATGATAAAAGATCTAATAGAATGAATGTACCAGGTAGGGTAAGCTGTTGAGTAGATGGGAAAGAAAGGGACTCAGCAGCAGGAAAGTAATGAAGTAACAGGAATAAGTCAGTACTTACCAGTAATAACTCTCAATGTGAACGGTCTCAATTTCCCAAGGAAAAGACACAGATTGACAGAATGGATCAAAAAAATAAATCCAATAGCACATGGTATACACTAAACACATTAACCAAAAAGAAACTCATGAACTAAAAACCAAAGAATGGAAAACAATATTCCATGCAACAAAAAAAGCAGGTGTAGCCGGGTGTGGTGGCTCACGCCTGTAATCCCAGCACTCGGGAGGCAGAGGCAGGAGGACTCTGAGTTCAAGGCTTGCCTGGGCTACATAGTGAGCTGAGGGCCAGCCTGAACTACAAAGCGAGACCCTGTCTCAAAAAAAACCCAAAAAACAAAAAGCAGGTGTAGCTATCTTATTTCAGATGAAATGGACTTCAAGCCAAAACTAATTAGAAGAGACAAAGAAGGTCACTACATCTTTGTTAAGGGAACAATTCACCAGGAAGGGATAACAATTATTCACATTTATGCACCAAAAAGCAATGCACCTACCTTTATAAAATAAGTTCTATTGGACACAGAATATGGTATAAACAAATCACAATTATAATGGGGAATGTCAATACTCTACTGTCACAAATAGATCAACTAGACCAAAAAAAAAAAAATAACAGAGTTGAACTAAATCTTCAAACAGCCTTAACAGATATCCAGAGAGTGTTCCATCCAACAAGCAAATACACTTTCTTCTCAGCAGCATGTAAAACTTTCTCCAAAATAGACTACACATTAATAAAACACGCTTAAGTCAAAAAGAACTGAAATGATACAATTCATGTTACCAGATCATTGAGGTAGATGATCTGGTAATACCAAAACTAGGAAAAACATAGAACAACATCCCTTAATATAGATGCAAAAAGAAATAATAAAATACTAGCAAAACAACTCTAATAAGGGATTATGCATGATTTCTATCATTTGGATCTTAATGAAATGAGAATTTAATGGCAAAACCCCACAGACATTATGTAAATGTATGGAAATCAAACAATATACTCTTGAAATAATCAGTGGATCACAGGAGAAACAAGAAATAAAACCATTTCTAGAACTACATATGCCAATACAACATTTCAAACTATGAAACACAACAAAAGCTACCTTAAGAAGGAAGTTTATAGTTGTGAATGCCCAAATCACAAAGTGAGACCTAATTAATAATCTAATGATGTACCTCAAGGTCCCAGAAAAATAAGAACAATGCATTTAAGTTAAAGCTAGTACAAAGAGGTAAATTATAAAGATCAGAGTTGGAAAGGTTGTAAAGTTCCAGTCTAGTAATCAGCAAGACCCAATTTCAAAATTAAAAATAAAAAAGGGCTGGGATATAGCTCAGAGTGAAAGCCTTGGGTTTAATCCACAGTACCACAAAATAGATACTTGGATAGCAGTGAGGGTAGGATGGGATAGATAGACAGACAGGCAGATAGATAATAAAAGGGGCTAAAGCTTGGTGTGGTGTTCTATCCCTATAATCCTAGCACTCTGGGAGGCTAAGCCAGGGGGACCACAAACTTGATTCCAGACTGAACAATTTAGGATTTAGGAACGTTTTGTTAGAGGAAGAGGGAGAGAGAGATAGGGAGAGGGAGAGAGGGAGAGGGAGAGACCAGAGCAGAGCAGAGCAGACCAGAGCAAATGGATGAACAGACAGATGAACTGGGGATATATGGCCTTGGGTTCCATTCCCAATACTAAAAAACAGTTTTCTCATGAAGAAAAGCCCAGAATCAGATGACTTTGCTGGTGAATTCTACCAGATATTTAAAGAAAAATTAACAACGATATTTCACAAACTCTCTGAAAGAAATAAAAAGGGTAAAATAATTCTCACCAACTTCTATGAGGTAGATGATCTGGTAATACCAAAACTAGGAAAAACATAGAACAACATCCCTTAATATAGATGCAAAAAGAAATAATAAAATACTAGCAAAACAACTCTAATAAGGGATTATGCATGATTTCTATCATTTGGATCTTAAATGTACCTCCAAGTGCCTGGTCTGATCCTGGACCTGTACTCATAGTGTCTTAAGAGGTGGGCCCTGGGAAGGAAGTGTGAAGGGCTTGGGTTTAATCCCCAGTATGTGGAGGGGGAGGGAGGGGAAAAAGGCAGGATGGGGGAAATATCAGCAAATTATGCTTGCTACCCAGAATATTTAAAGGACTTATAGTAAAACAACAAAAAAAACCCAATTTAAAATTGAATAGACATTTTCAAAAAAGGTCTAAGGACAGCCAATATGCATGAGTAGAGATGCTGGGCACCTGTGGCCATCAGAGAAGAGCACAACAAAGCCATTGTGAGATACCTCCTCACACCAGCAAGAGGGTTATGATAAGAACTAACATATGGCAAGAGAAGCCAAAGAACTGGAATAAGGATGGCTATGCTGGGAACAGGATGGAAAGTGGTGCTGCCACTGCTGTCAAAGACAAGTGTGACAGTTCTACTACCTGTCATATGCAGGGGCAACACAAGATTCAGTAACAGCGTCCCAAGGTATGTACCCAAGAAACTTTAAAACTGTGCACACAGAAACCTGAATACAAACATTCAAAGCAATGTCATCCATGATAGTCCAAAGGTAGAAATAACCCAAATGCCATCCCCTGATGAAACAAGCAAATGTGGTACAGTTCCACACTGTAATATCAATCGATCCTAAAGAGGAATACAGTGCAGATGCATGCTATCACATGGGTGTAAAGTGTAAGAAGTGAGTCACAATTGGGCACCTACCGTGAGATTCTTCACATGAAATGCCAAGAACAGGGGAATCTACAGAGACAGAAAATAGAGGAGTGCTTGGTAGGGTCTTCAAGCAGGATGGTGTGGGAAGTATGCTAATAGGGTTTGTTTGGGAGGTGATGAAAAAAATTCTGTGAATAATAAGACAATTGTACAACTTTGGGATATGTTGGGAAAATTACTTAAATGTATACTTTAAAATGGTAAACTTTAAGATAGTAGGTAAATTAAATCTTAATGAAACAAAGTGACTATACACAGGGAGCCATTAAGATTAGCCTTTCAGAAAATGCTCAGAAAGCAGCCTAAAAAGAAAAACTGCTCTCAGGAGAGGGCTGAGCTCATGACTGCACCCCTCTTCCATGACTGCACCCCTCTTCCTCTCTTATCCCTCCTCAGCTGCCCATTGCTAGGGAACACTTTTTCAGCGATGCGTCATTTCCTGTTGCCTAAGGAAGCACCAAGATCATTTCCTGTTGGAACTAGTCACCAATGTGTCATTTCCTGTTCACTAATTATAGTACAGAGTTCAATTTATCATCTTAAAAGACCAAGAGTTCTTCTGAAGACCCTTGGAAAGATAAAGAATATATACAATTAAGAAAAAGGGAGAGGAGATAACAAAACCTTCATGTCTCAGGGAGGGGACAGAATCAAAGACCTAGCATACATCCTTGGTCGAATGCTAACTGGAAGGGAAAGGGGAGGAAGAGGAAGGAAGAGAGAAAGGAAGGAAGAAAGGCAGGGCAGGAGAAAAGTTGAAAGAAAGGAGGCAGGAAAGTTTAGAGGCTGATCTGCCACTAGAGACTTTCTCTAAATAAAAAAGAGTAGTTCTAAAAATTCAAGCATAAAAGTGAAGTAAGGTATTCCTAAATTAGCTTTACAAACTGAGCTGGTTAAAAAGTTTGAGTTAATGAACAGAGTACTACAATGATCAAAATATTTACAGACAGATGCTATGACCAATCCCACTCTTTTTAGATCTGTAGGTCATAAACTTGAAGAGGGCTTCTTTCAAATATTTAATATTTATTGAGAGGAGTCAACACAGAAGCAAATTAGAAACACGCAAGCAAGAAGCTGCTCCAAGAATAATAGCCAAACGCACTTGCTGCAGCCTTGCAGTATGTACAGAGCCTGTGCTGGGCTCAGGCTTCGGGAAACCCAGGGTCTCCACAAAGCAGGCACTGAAGGTTAGGGAGTCACCAGTGTTTACTGACAGCACCTGTGAGCGAGTGATTGCAGACCCTGACCTCGGGTCTGCTCGTACATTCCAGCTTGTGCTCTGTTTCTCTTTGCTCTGCTTTCTCACTAGTTTTGGAAATTGAGTCAGGAGAAAGGAACCAAATGACTTTTGCTAAGTAAAAATTATTATTATTATTATTATTATTATCATTATTTTTTGAGACAGGGTCTTGCTTTGTAGTTCAGGCTGGCCCTGAGCTCACTATGGTGCCCAGGCAAGCCTCGAACTCTGCGATCCTCCTGCCTCTGCTTCCCAAGTGCTGGGATTATAGGCTGAGCCACCATGCCTGGCATTGTGGTATGTGATATTGATTGCTGGTGGGTGTGAGTCACCACACCCAGGACTGTTGTATGTGGTCACCGGGAATTGAACCAGGGACCTTGCATTTGCTAGGCAGGTGCTGGAACCATTGAGCTAAATTTCTGGCCCCAAATTAATATTTAAAACATTCAAACACTTATCAGGAACTTTACCCCACAGCAACTTTTTCTGTCTTTTTGTACAGTGCTGGGGATGAAACCCAGGGCTTTGCACATGCTAGGCAAGTGCTCTACCACTGAGCCACACTCCAGTCATTGCCCCTGCTGCTATCACCACCACCCCTACCATAACCTATCCCACCATCATCAGTCACTATTATTATTTTGAGCCTTGTACTCAGCTATCCTCCTGCCTCAGCCTCACCAGTACTTAGGATTACAAGCCCAGGCCATTATGGCCATATTTGCTGCCCATACTTCCAATTCCAACCCCAACACAAACACAGACACACATACAGACACATATATACACACAAAATTCACAGAGAAAAAAATGTCCTTAAAATACATAAATTAATAGTTTATAGGTTCCATTTCTAAAATGACCCCATCTCATTCTTCATTACCTAAACAGAAGTAATCAGACAAGAACTTTTGCTAGTGATCAGAAAAAATCTAGAGATATCCTAAATTTGAGCACAAGGGCTGAGGACAGATGGGAAGGAGAGATAAGAAGTCAAGCAGCTAACAGCTGCAGACTAGGCCATGACCGCTCCACATCCTTGACAGTAACAAAACCTACATTCAAATCCCATGCAGCCTCCCTGGCTAGATGTTCTTGTGGTACCATATTGTCTACAATCCGGAAGCACCAAGTAGTCCTCCTGGACTGCAGACATCCCAGGCTTCCCCAGCCCTTCTTATCTACAGACTATGTAGATTTACTCTAACACCTGTTGCCTTTTCTTCCCCTAAATGTTCATTGTAAAAGTGCACTTAGCTTCAGCTTGGGGGATGTATTTCCAGCTGCGACCTAGTCCTACTCTGTCTAGTGCAGGGAGCTTTTCCCAGGACCCCCATACTTTCTACACCCTCAACCCAATGACTGAAAGATTCCCAGGAACCTCCACCTCTTGAAGGTTCAACTGTTGCCTGACAGCACCCACTGGGGACTAAGTCTTCAACATGTGGCCCTTGAGGGATAGTTAAAATCCCAACTTCAGCATGGAGCTTACCACTGTCTGAAATGAAAGCTGATAATCTACTTCTTAGGACCTCTATCCCTTTGATGCAAGCTTTATGGTAAAAAGTCTTTACTCCCTGCAGAAAGAGCCAGGTTTCATTCTGATCCCTGAGTGACAACTAATGTGTGAGTTTGGGTTCAGCAGTTGCACTTAATTTCAGAATTGAGAATTATGTGAGCACACGTTTGGCAAGTAAGCTCCACTGAGAAAGTTATATAAATTATCTTACACTTTATTCTCCTCCTTCAATTGGCACAGCTTTTGAGGTCACTGTAGTAAATTAACAGCCCCTAGGCTGGAAACAGCTCAGACACAGGTTTGGTTTGATTCGTGGAAGACTTGGGAAGGGAAAACACCAATGTTTGAATCAATACTGAAAAGAAATAAAACTCAGGTTTTTGGTTTTTTTTGAGACAGGGTCTCACTTTGTAGTTCAGGCTGGATCTGAGCTCACTATGTAGCCCAGGCAAGCCTCGAACTCAGCAATCCTCCTATCTCTGCCTCCCGACTGCTGGGATTACAGGCGTGAGCCACCATGCCCAGCACTGTGGTATGTGGTGCTGATTGCTGGTGGGTGTGAGTCTCCACACCCAGCATTGTATGTGGTTACTGGGTATCGAACTCAGGTCCTTGCGCTTGTGAGGCAGGCGCTGGAACCACTGAGCTAACCCTCCGGCCCAAAATTCAGGTGTTTTTACATTAACATTCAGATTTCCACCTACTCTTTAAATGAAAAAACATCAAAGGATCTGGCCATATTACCCCCAAATTTCTTCAATTGCCCAGTAATTAAAAGTTGAATTGCAGCTGCTATTGGAAGGAACTTGGTCTTTAGCTGGTGTGGTCCCTGTTGGCTTCCTGTTACTGTGGATTCATCCTTCTGGCTCATGCCTGGGTTGGCTGGGTCCCTGTAGGCTTGTGCATTCAGCTATGCAGTGAAAAAGCTCACCCACACTGGCTGAGGTAACTACGGGATAGGGTTGGGGAAGGTGCTGGAAAACACTCTTAGGCCTTGGTCTCCTGCAAGCTGTTACATGGATCCTCAACCAGTGAACAGCTGCAGACCAGGCCAAGACCTGTAGGTCATCTGCACTCTGTGGAAACTTTGTGTTAATCACCTTTGAGGGGGGTGAGTAGCTTCTGAAAGCAAAGGCTGTTGGCCTATGACTCTTCCTGGCTGGGAAGGAGAGCCACATAAATGATGGCCATGCCCATGCTGATATTTATTTTGTTTTGTTTTTTGAGACACGTTCTTACTTTGTTGTTCAGGCTGGCTCTGAGCTCACTATGTAGCCCAGGCAAGGCCCGAACTCATTATATCTTCTTGCCTCTGCCTCCTGAGTGCTGGAATTACAGGTATGAGCCACCATGCTCAGCTGATACTTGCTTTTTACTGCAAACTTTTCCATTGTGAACAACATAAAAATCAAGTGTTATCTATAGTCCAAAATGATACAGAGTGAGGGGCTGTGAGAACATCTCAGTTAAGAACATCAGAAACTCCTACAAAGCAGTTAGTTTCCTGACCACAACCCCCCACTGCAGGTTCACCACTTCCTTTCTTTCTGTATTCCCATCTAGATGGGCTTCCTTAATATCTCTTACTTTAGCCTTTTCCTGAAGGCTATAAATCTGGTATTTTGCATCTGACCTCTAAACATTCAACACTATGTTTTGAAGACAAATGTTGGTTTGTGCCTTTTTCCTTCTTGCTCAGCAGCACAGAGGTTTATCAGTTCTGCAGGTCCCTCAGGTCTGGCCCAACCCTACCAGGTACCTGAGTTGGAACCCAGGCCCAGGAGCGTAGTGTAAACTACACTCCTTTCAGAAGGCAACCTTTGCTTTTGTCAATCTCCTCATGCTCTTCTCTGTAGTAATATTTACCTTTTGTGTATGTTCTCATATTTGATTGCACTTTTTATTTTTTTTCCGAAAGGAGATAAATATTTGCTCATTAACTTGGGACCTTTTTAAAGGCCCTATATTTTTTTATTAAGTATGATACTATTTGTATTCTACAAATTTCAATATAAAGTATTTATTTGGTTAATATACTACTCAATTTCCATTATATCTCTTTAACTCAGGAATTATTTAGAAGCACATATTTAAAATTCCAAAAGTATGAGGATGATATATTCTACTTTATCTGTTGTTACAGGTTTCTTGTATAATTATTTTGGAATCAGAGTACATATTCCATTTATTCCACTCTGAAATTTGGTGAGACTTGCTAAATAATCTCTATAATTCATTTTTTAACTGAAACATTATGCAGGCTTAAAAATAATGCATTTCCAGTGCCGGGTGTGGTGGCTCACGCCTGAAATCCGAGCACTCGGGAGGCAGAGACAGGCGGATTGCTGAGTTCCAGCCTTGCCTGGGCCACATAGTGAGCTCAGGACCAGCCTGAACTGAAAAAGTGAGACCCTGTCTCAAAAAGAAAAAAAAAATGCATTTCATAGTTGAATGTGGTATTCTGTATGTCTACAATATGTTTATTAATCATGTTAGTTTTGGGGGGATTGAGACAGGGTTTCGCTCTGTCATTCAAGCTGGCCCTAAACTAACTGCACATCCCAGGCTAGCCTCAAACTCACAGCAGTCCTCCTGCCTCTGCCTCCCTAATGCTGGGATTACAGGTGTGAGTCACCCCAACCAGCACTGTGATAAATGGTATCTGGGACTGAACTCTGGACCTTGTACTTGCCAGGCAGATGCTGGAACCACTGAGCTAAATCCCCGGCCTGTTAATCATGTTGGACAGATTTTCAGGACTCATTTTGATTCTTTGAATGCTTTTTCCATTAATTACTGAGGAAGTAATTATTTATTTTTTTCTGGTTATTTTCTATATTAGCTATATTATTAGGTACACAGAAATCTAGAATTTTGCTTTGCTCCTGAATTAAAGCTGATCATTATAAAGTAATGACATAAAGTAATTTTTTGACTGAAAGTCTATTACCTGATATCAATATAGCTACATTGGTTTTCTTTCTTTCTTTTTTTAAGATAAGCATCTTTGATCCTACTTTTATTTTACTTTTTGGTTCTGGGAATCAAATTCACAACCTTGTGATTACAAGGCAAGTGCAGTGCCACTTAGCTAGATCCCTAGCCTTTGTAGCTAGTGTTTACATGTATACATTTTTATATCTCATTTTCACTCTGTATCCATACATTTAAAAGATAAAGCTTGTACCACTTTAAAATTTAAAATCTAGTCAGATAATCTTTGCCTTTTAACCACCAGCATTTAATCAATTTACAATCAAGGAAATCACTATTATAGTTATGTTTAAGTCTACCATTGTTTCTTGTACACTGAATATGCTTTACTATTCCAGTGTTCCTTATTCTCTTCCTTTAATTGTTTTCAGTATTAAACTTTCCCCTAGATTAGTTGGATGTCATATCTTTTAATTTAGTCTAATAATTATGACATGTTTATGACTTGTCAGAGGCAAATGCTGATACCTTTGCCCTCCATTAATGCCATGTAAGAACCTCAGCATGGACCAATGCCATTACCTCTTCCTCATCTCTTACGCTATTTCTGGTCCTGTATTTCAAATGTTTTTTTTTTTAAAGAGTCCCACCCAATATCAGATTGTCCTATATACAGTGAATATTCACTCCTAATTGCCCATATATTTACTACTTTCTTTGCTGTTAATTTTTCCCACACTTTTGGCTTCCTTAGATTCCTTTCCTCCTGCTTGCAGAATACTGGCTACTAATTGCTTTTATGAAAACGCTGCTGGTAGACACTATTTCTTTTTTTTCTTGCTTTTTGAGACAGGGTCTCACTTTGTAGTTCAGGCTGGCCCTGAGCTCACTATGGTGCCCAGGCAAGCCGCCGCGAACTCAGCAATCCTCCTGTCTCTGCCTTCCGAGTGCTGGGATTACAGGCGTGAGCCACCATGTCCGGCATTGTGGTATGTGGAGTTGACTGTTGGTGGCCGTGTCTCCATGCACAGCATTATATGTGGTTACCGGGGATGGAACTCAGGACCTTGCGCTTGCGAGGCAGGCACTGGAACCACTGAGCTAACCCTCCGGCCCGACACTATTTCTTTACATATTACACATTCAACCTTCCATTTTACTTTCTGTTGGTTGAAAATTCTGGGTTGGGGACTGGGGATTTAGCTCAGTGGTACCGTGCCTGCCTTGTAATTGTAAGGTCATGAGTTTGATCCCTGATAGAAAGAAAGGAAGGAAGGAAGGGAGGGAGGGAGGGAGGAAAGAGAGAGGAAGGGAGAAAAGAAAGAAAGATAGAAAGAAAGAAAGAAAGAAAGAAAGAAAGAAAGAAAGAAAGAAAGAAAGA
>PVIC010056453.1:0-10938 GCA_004025085.1 Thryonomys swinderianus
TTCCATGAGGTACATCCAATCAGGCCCGCTATGAACTCATCATTATGGGTCAGCCTGTAGATAAGTACAGCATCCCGTTGGTCCAGTCACTTCCAGAAGCCCCACTCCTGAATGCGCGAGACTTTTGGTATACATACTTGAACTAAACTTAGCAGTATGTGTCTAGATTCATTTTTTAAAAAAATTTGTGGTGTACTTTTTCTTCTAGCACATAATTTTAAGGCTGTATTTGCCAAGCCTTCAATTGATTTTGTTCTTGTCAGAAATCAATTTTACGAGGGTCTATTTCTGGCCTCTCTGTTCTGTTACGTTGACCTAGTTATTTTGTCAATACCATACTGCCCTGATTACTGTAGGTTTATATAGTAAGTCTTGAAATCGGCTAGTGTCAATCCTCTTACTTTGTTCTTCAGTTTTCTCTTGGCTACTCTGGATCTATGGCCTCCCTTTTCTCATACACTTTACTCTCAGTTTGTTAATTTTGACAAAATAACCTTATTAAGATTTTCATTGGGATTATGTTGAATATATAGATGAAAAAACTGACATTCATGTATTTTATCTTCCTATTCACAAACACAGAATACCTATTTATTTAGTTCTTTGATTTTTTATCGGTTTTATAATTCACCTCATGGGTTTTATTCATTTTTTTTGATTTATACATTAGTGTTTCACTTTTTTTTTTTTTTTTTTTTGACACAGGTTCTCACTTTGTAGTTCAGGCTGGCCCTGAGCTCACTATGTAGCCCAGGCAAGCCTTGAACTCAGCAATCCTCCTGTCTCTGCCTCCCGAGTGCTGGGATTACAGGCGTGAGCCACCACGCCCGGCCTTAGTGTTTCACTTTTTGAGGTGCTGATATAAATGGTCTTATATTTTGATTTTAAACTCCACTTCTCATTGCTGATACAAAGAAGTCACTAGCTTTTATATAGTCACCTTGTGTCTTGCAACTTTCCTATAATTGCTTTTCATTTCAGGAATTCTTTGTTGATTATGATCTTTTTTATGTAGGTACTTATGTTATCTGTTAACAAAGACAGTTATTTCTTCTTTCCCAGTCAGGATGCCCTTCATTTCTTTTTTTATCTTACTGTATTAATTAGGACTTCCAGTACAGTGTTGAAAAGAAGTGGCGAGAGAAACATCTTTGTCTTGGTCTTGATTTTAGCGAGGAAAGCGTCTAATTTCTCATCATTAAGTATAGTATTAGGTATAGGTTTTTTGTAGATGTTCTTTGTCAAGTTAAATACATTCCTTCCCCTTTATTCCTAATTTGCATTTTTTTCCTTTTTAAGGCTGAATAATATGTGGTGTAAATGTACCACATTTTGTTTCCCATTCACCCATTGATGGACGCTTGGGTAGTTTCCACCTTTTGGCTATTGTGAATAATGCTGCTATGAACATGGGTATACAAATATCTCTTTGAGATCCTGCTTTCAGTTCTTCTGGGTAAGTACCAGAAGTGGAATTGATAGATTGTATGGTAGTTCAGGAATCAGTATACACGGGCTGGGGATCTAGCTCATGTGGTAGTACTATGCCTACCTTGGAAGCACAAGGACCCAAGTTCAATTCCCGGACCGCCAAAAAAAAAAAAAAAGGAATCTGTATATAAAACTTTTTATACAGGATGTTCACTGCACTGATATTTTTAACAGTATATTGGAAGCAGCCTTCATCAGTAGGCGATTGGTTACATAAATCATGGTATATCCATGTAATAAGTTTTCTGTAGCTATTTAAAAAGGACATGACAGATATGTCTGTTTTCACGTCAGAAATGTCCAGATGTATTGTAATATGAGAAAGAAAGGCAAACTATCTGATGTAATCATATGTTCTATTTTTTTAAAGTAAAAAGCTTTTTAAAGTGATAAATTTTTTTGTGATAGATAGGATACAAACTTAACTTACTGCTTTACAAATTATTGGATCTTTTTAGGGTTTATAGAAGCACAGTTTTGTAAGCAGAAAAATTGAGAATTGTATTTTGGGATAAAAATGTTTAGCTCCCATTTGTCTTTGAAATGCAAAGAAAAGGTTAAGTATTTAATTTATCTACTGTTTTTTTCTCCACAATGTCAAATCCTAATCATGGTGATACTTTAAGTATCTTTCACTGTTATATTTAAATATATTTTTATTGTTATATGTACCAAGAGGATTTATTGTTCTGTGACCTGACTGGAGCAAATTTTCATCAAAATGATTTCACATCAAGAAAATATTCTATCATTTTATGTCATATTTGAGTGGTGTTTTCTATTTTCTATGCATGGGTGTGGTGAAATAAGTGGTAAAATCAGGGGCTTGTCAAAGTTTGTCTGCTGTTGAACAAAGTACCTCTTAGTTTAGTATTGTGTTACATTTCTCACTGAGTCCTCTTCTTTTTTTCCTGGCAGTGGATCTTAATGGAGGAACACGGAGTAACCCAGACAGAACACATGGCAACCATAGAAGCCCATGCAGTGGCCCAGCAGGTGCAGCAGGTCCATGTAGCCACTTACACGGAGCACAGCATGCTGAGTGCTGATGAAGACTCCCCTTCCTCCCCTGAGGACACCTCCTATGATGATTCGGATATACTGAACTCCACTGCAGCTGATGAGGTGACAGCCCATCTGGCTGCTGCAGGTATTGCTTGGACTGAAAGTTATTGTTGATTGTTGTTTTTCTTCTTTTTGCTTAACTTGTGCTACCATGCTAACTGAAAGAGCCTAGGATTCAGATTATCATCACCTTTTTTTTTAAGTGTTGGAGATCAAACCTAGGGCCTCTTATCAAAGCTACATCATCAGACTCTAAAAATTTTTTTTTGTATTTCCAACTTAATGAGCCTAAATTATGCTGAGGTTTGAATTCCCTAATAACTGTTAGTATTATGGTTTGATTTTGTTTTCTCATCCATTCTGATACTTTTAGCTTTTTATTTTTGTTGTTGTTTTTGGTACTGGGGAGTGAATGAACTTGGGACTTTGCACCTGTGAGACAGGCCCTAGAACCACTAAGTTAAATCCCTGGCCCTTGTTGTGTTTTTTTCTTTTTTCTTTTTCTTTGAGTCAGGGTCTTGCTTTGTTTAGGCTGGCCCTGAGCTCACTATGTAGCCCAGGCAAGCCTCAAACTCAGTAATTCTCCTGCCTCTGCCTTCTGAGTGCTGGGATTATAAGCATGAGCCACCATGCCTGGCATTGTGGTGTGATTGCTGGTGGGCATGAGTCACCATATCTGATATTGTTGTATGTGGTTAACGGGAATCAAACTTAGGACCTTGTGCTTGTTAGGCAGATGCCAGAACCACTGAGCTAAATTTCCACCCCTTAGAAATAACTTTGAACCTAGAATAATGTCATTTTCTTCTATAGATGAGTTTGTTTGCTCTGACAGATGCGTAGGGTGCTAGTCTTGATTTATCTTAACCCAGTTTAAGGTTTTGAGACTTTTCTCTGGGTAGTAAATGACTTAATGCTAAACTAAATTTTTAAATCATTGTATTTACATTATATATTTAGCACCATATGAGAAGATTTCATGTAAACTTGCCTGGGTGGATCTAGTGTTGTATATGGAGTGTTGATATTTAGGAAAAGCTGGTCCAGAAATTAATGATCAAGAATGACCTACATGCTATGATTTAAATATAGGTGCTATATTTAAGGGGAAGAAGGCAGTGAAAAAAATCTTATTACTATGAGTTGTTATCCACAGTGTAATTTCTGGAATGCTACCTGCAATGGTAGAATGCTTACCTGGCATGTGAGGCCTGGTTCTAAATCACTACTACCGAATTTTTTTTTTTTTTTTTGAGACAGGGTCTTGCTTTGTAGTTCAGGCTGGCTCTGAGCTCACTATGTAGCCCAGGCAAGCCTCGAACTCAGCAATCCGCCTGTCTCTGCCTCCTGAGCGCTGGGATTACAGGCGTGAGTCTCCACGCCCAGCATTGTATGTGGTCACTGGGGATTGAACTCAGGACTTTGCGCTTGCGAGACAGGCGCTGGAACCACTGAGCTAAGCCTCCGGCCCCACTACCGAAATTTTTAAAAAGGCTTAAGGCAAGGAGGGTTAGCTCAGTGGTTCTGGCATCTGCCTTGCAAGCGCAAAGTCCTGAGTTCGATCCCCGGTGACCACATACAGTGCCAGGCGTGGTGGCTCACGCCTGTAATCCCAGCACTCGGGAGGCAGAGACAGGCGGATTGCTGAGTTTGAGGCTTGCCTGGGTTACATAGTGAGCTCAGAGCCAGCCTGAATTACAAAGTGAGACCCTGTCTCAAAGAAAAAAAGGCTTAAGGCAAAACATGAAATATTCTTTAACATATATTTTGTGAAATTCTTATACTTCCCAGAAGAGGGCACCCTAACATAGTAAGTTCAGATCAACTCTATGAAGGAAACCGGTTTTGAGACTCGGCTTTGCCTTATTACTAAACCTCATTGTCTCAGTATTGAGGTTAGGAGTTGGCTAGGGAGGTGACTTAGTGATACAGTAGGCTTGATGACCAGCACCTCCAACCCATTGAAAAAGATCAAGGAAGGACTTTAGCCTAACATTTTCATTTATCTGATGTGGAAACTGACACCCTGTTAATAGAAGTGACTTAGTATTTAATCACTCAACAGCTATTGAAGATTTATAATACTAGATAAAAACTACATGAACAAGACAGCCAAGAGCTTACTCCAGAAGCCCATTCAGTCTATTGGTAGAGGAGTAGAAATAGTAAGACACCTAGAAGTAGCACGATGAAATGAAGTCAATAGGTAATATAAATAATATTGTAAGATAGTCATACTTTTTTGGCATCAATCACCAATATGAATGTTAGAGGACTTCTTAAGCAAAATTGAATTTAGGCTTTTATTTTCTTTGAAGCGTGAAGAGATAGGGTAACAAATAAATAGAAATAATTCACATGGTCTATGGTCATATTTAGTACCTTAAGGGTGATGTTTTGGTAAGTCCAACAAATAGAAAATACTTCACTATTTGAATTTAAAACATATCAAGTAGAAGTGACAGACACATGTGCATGCATCTACTACCCAGCTTTGCCAGTTCTTGTTACTGTTTTTCTTTTTTTTTTTTTTTTTTGAGACAGGGTCTCGCTTTGTATTTCAGGCTGGCTCTGAGCTCACTACGTAGCCCAGGCAAGCCTTGAACTCAGCAATCCTCCTGCCTCTGCTTCTCAAGTGCTAGGATTATAGGCGTGAGCCACCACACCCGGCACTGTGGTATGTGGTATTGATTGCTGGTGGGTATGAGTCACCATGCCCAGCATTGTATGTGGTTACCGGGATCGAACTCAGGACCTTGCGCTTATGAGGCAGGTGCTGGAACCACTGAGCTAAATCTTTGGCCCTTGTTACTGTTTTTTTGAGACAGCATCTCACATTATAGTTCTGGCTGGCCCTGAGCCCACTATGTAGTTTAGGCAAGCCTCGAACTCAGCAATCCTCCTGCCTCTGCCTCCTCAGTGCTGGGATTACAGGCATGAGCCCCTTGCCTGGTTTTGTGGTATGTGGTACTGATTGCTGATAGGCATGAATCACCACACCCGGCATTGTTGTATGTGGTTACTGGGACTGAATTGAGGGCCTTGCACTTGCTAAGCAGGCTCTGGAACCACTGAGCTAAATCTCTGGCCCTCTTGTTACTGTTTTAACATATTTACTTAGGCTTGATTCATTTTAAGAAAAAGATTACTATATATTGGAAGGGGAGGCAGGAGGATTGCATTGAGTTCAAAACCAGCCTGAACTAAATATTGAGACCCTGGCTCAAACAACTCTCAAATAAACAAGATAAAAAATGAATTGGATATATACTTGGGTTTGTATATTTCATATAAATGTCACCTAAGGAAAAAAAATGTAGAACAAATATTGGACTCTAGATAATGATGTGCTTATTAAAGGTTTTTTTGTAGGGGTGAGCCCCAGGGATTAAACTTGTGACCTTGTGCTTGCAAGGCAGATGCCAGAACCTCAGAGCTAAATTCCTTGGCTGCTTAATGAAGTTTTAGGGATATTATATTTATATTTACACTTTGCTCTGAAATACATAAAGAATGATAATGGATTGATGAATGACTAAAAAGATGGACATATAGTTACAGTAAAATGTTTAGTTTTTCAACATTGCTTATGTGTATGAGACTTTTCATACACACAACTCAATAGCAAAGAAATAACTTGATTTTTAAAGTGGACCATTGGGTGTGGTGGTACACACCATAATCCCAGTACTCCAGAGGTTGAGACAGGAGGATCTTTGTGAGTTTGAGACTAGCCTGGGCTACATAGTGATTTCAAGGCCAGCCTGAAATACAGTGAGACCCTGTCTCAAGCAAACAAGTACCACCACAACAAAATAAATAACCCAAGTAGACATCTTTCTAAAGAATACATACAGGGTCCGGAGATTTAGCCCAGTGGTTCTGGTGCCTGCCTCGCAAGCCTAAGGTCCTGAGATCAATCCCTGGTAACCACATACAATGCTGGGCGTGGTGACTCACACCCACCAGCAATCAATACCACATACCACAGTGCTGGGCGTGGTGGCTCACGCCTGTAATCCCAGCACTCGGGAGGCAGAGACTGGAGGATTGCTGAGTTCGAGGTTTGCCTAAACTACATAGTGGGCTCAGGGCCAGCCTGAACTACAAAGTGAGACTCTGTCTCAAAAATTAAAAAAAAAATTAGTTGACTATAGGGCCAGAGATTTAGCTCAGTGGTTCCAGTGCCTCCTTAGCAAGCACAAGGTCCCTGGTTCAGTCCTCAGTAACCACATACAACAATACCAGGCGTGGTGACTCACACCCACCAGCAATCAGCACCACATACCACAGTGCTGGGCGTGGTGGCTCGTGCTTGTAATCCCAGCACTCCGGAGGCAGAGACTGGAGGATTACTGAATTCGAGGCTTACCTGGACTACATAGTGAGCTCAGGGCCAGCCTGAACTACAAAGCGAGACCCTGTTTTAACAGCAACAACAACAAAAGAATATATACAAATGGCCAAAAATGATGTGAAGACATACCAACATCAGAGGGAAATCCAAATCAAAACCACAGTAAGATAACACCACATACTTGTTGGGATGATTATTATAAAAAAGATAACCAATATTGGAAAGATTGTCAAGCAGTTGGAATATTTGTACACTATTGGTGGTGATTTTGTATTGTGCTAATAGTATAGGATTTCCTTGAAAACTTAAAAATAGAACTACTGTATGGTCTAGTAGTTCTACTTATTTATGCAAAATAGTTGAAATCAGGATCCCAGAGAGTTGTTTGCATTCTCCTGTTCAATGGTGCATCATATGCGATTGCCAAAATGTGAAAAAAGATGAGGTATCTAGTCAAATTCATAGAAGCAAGGAATAAGATAGTGACTGCTGGACACTGCGGGGAAGGAGATATGCATGGTTCAACAAATGTTTCAGGGCTGGGGATGTAGCTCACTTGTCAATATTTGGAAGGCCTTCATTCAGTCCTTAGCTGTCGAAAAACAAAACAAAAACAAAAAATCATATACTTTCAGTTATACATGATACATAAGTTACATATTTTTCTACCATTCTATAAAATAAGATAGTGGAAGGAAAATGCATCAATAAAAATTTTTCTTTATCATATGTTTTTTTCCTGTTCATATGTTTCCATACTATGGAAAGGAAATAATCACATATTTTTGGGTATATTTAAGTCAGACTACCTCTAAGAACATTACAATAACAGTATGGGCATGCTGGCAAAACACAACAATAGCGTTATACAAAATCCAGGCTGGGGAGGAAGTTCACTATAAGTTTTATTGATGTCACAGTGTAATTCACATGAAGCAGTAGTGAAATGTGCTGGTAATAGCAGAAACCATCAAGGAAAGAAAAGCTGCCTTTTTATGCCTTTGTTTTCTTTCTGGTACATCTGCAGGATTCCACGTAATCTCAGCACATGCTTACTATTTCAGGTCCTGTGGGAATGGCTGCTGCAGCTGCTGTGGCAACAGGGAAGAAACGGAAACGGCCTCATGTGTTTGAGTCTAATCCATCTATCCGGAAGAGACAGCAAACGAGGTTGCTTCGGTGAGGGCTTCTTTATCTGTAACATACTGTTTCCCAAATGTTTCACATGTGGATGACAGAACATGAAATACTAGGTTTCTCAAGAATACCAGGTTTGCCAGGCATGGTGGCTCACGCCTGTAATCCAGTACTCAGGAGGCAGAGGCAGGAGGATTGCTGAGTTCGAGGCTTGGCTGGGCTACATAGTGAGCTCAGGGCCAGCCTGAACTACAAAGAGAGACCCTGCCTTAAAAAAAAAAAAAAGAATACCAGATTAGGGCCAGAGATTTAGCTCAGTGGTTCCAAGCGCCTGCCTAGTAAGCACAAGATTCTGAGTTTGATCCCCAGTAAATACATACAACAATACCAGGTGTGGTGATTTAGGCCCACCAGCAATCAGTACCACATACTACAGTGCCCAGTGCCCGGTGTGATGGTTCACCCCTGTAATCCCAGAATTTAGGAGGCTGAGGCAGGAGGATTGCTGAGTTCAAGGTTTGCCTGGGCTACATAGCAAGCTTGGAGCCAGGCTGAACTGCAAGGCAAGACTCTATCTCAAAAAAAAAGGAAATAATACCAGGTTAGCTGGGTGTGGTGGCTCATACCTGTAATCCCACCACCCAGGAGGCAGCGCAGGAGGATTGCTGTTAGTTTGAAGCTAGCCTGGGCCACATAGCGAGTTCAAGGTCAACCTGAGCCACACAATGAGGTTCTGTCTCAAAAAAACTAAAAAAAAAGAAAAGAAAAAACAAACAAGAATATCAGGTTGTAGACTTTTATGACAGACTTTATTCTTACAAAATTAAATAGATGAAAATCTAGAAATATAACAGATGTATAACATTACCTTAATTCATTTGAAGATTTCTATTCCTGCTATGTACCAGACATTATTCTAGGCATTGGTAACATAATAGTAAACAACAATTTCCAGGAGGCTGAGGAATTTGCAACAGAAGATTGAAAGGTCTGCATAGAAAGTACGCTAGATGCACTAAAAGCACATCACCAAGGGGTCATGGTGGAGGGGAGAGTCTGCACACACAGGCTGAAAAGCTGGTTCTGGAAGCTAAAGAATCTGGACCAAAACTCAAGAGATGATGACTAAGGTGAAGGCAAAGACCAGAGCTGTTCTGCAGAGAACAGCAACCATTCTTGGTGATGGTGAAGACCAAAACTCTTCTGAAGAAAGAAAACAGCCAAAGCTCTTCCAAGGAAAATTAACTGAATTTTTCCCTTATGTTGTCCTTTTATACCATTCTGACAACAGTCTTCTTTAGCCCTGTCTTCCACGCCCAAAACCATACTGATTCACTTCAGCTGGGCATTTCCTACTCACATTGACAGTAGTCATTTAACCACTACAAGAGAGCATGAGACAAGATATGGTCACAACAGTCAGAGCCTTAATTGATCCTGTTCTCTGATGTCAGAGATCTGATTCTTGCTCTGAATAAGATAGAAAGAAAGTGAATACTTTGGACCAGCATGATGGTAAAGTCCAATATAAGTGTTTAAAGAATTACCCAGGCTGGGGGTGTAGCTCAGTGGTAGAGTTTTTGCCTAGCATGCGCAAAGTGCTGGGTTCCATCTCAGTAGTACAGGAGTCACTCATCCTATTGAATTGTGAATAGACTCTGGGTATATAAGAATAGAAGCAGGTAGAGGAATCAGATTATTATGGTTCTTCAGGCCAGAAATAATAGACATTTTAAAATCAGTTCGTAGCAACAGAGGTAGTAAGAAACCACATTCTGGATGTATTTCAGAAGACAACTCATACAGTGTGATGGGCTGGATATGGAGCATGAGAACTGAAAAGGAGAAAAGAGTGACATTAAGATATTTGGTCAGATTACTAGTAAGAGATGGTATTTGCTAGAGAAAGAGCAGGTGTAAGAGAGGGTAGGGGCAGAATTAGGACCTTGTTTTGGGATGTGTTAAGTTTGCGATGCCTCTTAACCATTAATTGACAGTGTAGAATGAGCAGTTGAATATATGAGTGGAAATCAAAAGAGAATTCTTGGCTGAGAATATTACAAGAATATAGCTCATAGAGCTAGCATTTAAAACCATGAGAGGTAAGTTTATTTAGGGAGTAGTGTGTAGGCCTGGATGACTCTGACCTTTTGAAGTTGGAGAAATGAAAAAAACCTTCCAATAAGTCTCAAAAGCAGCTAGTGACTGGAGAAGAACTAAGAGTGGTGTCCTGGAAAGCAAGGGTGAAAGTATTTCAAGGAAGGTATGTGATCAGCCCTGTCAGATGCTACTTACAGCTTGAATAAAGTGCACATTGACCATTAGATTTTGTGACGTGAAGGTCATGATTAAACTTGACAGGAGAGTTTTCAAAGGAATGGTAAAAGTAAAAGAACTGAGTGTCTTCAAGAGATAACTGACAGGGGAATTTGAGACAATGAATATAAAACATTCCTTCAAAGATTGCTGCCAGTTTTCTTATTTGGTATATGGTCCCTCACCCACCACTACCTTAAAGTGCAGACTATATTCCCAGAAAAATGAGGAAATATGGAATTTTAAGAAAATCTTTTGTGACTGGAGAGGAAAAGGACAGTGTTTCTGTTTCATGCATTGTTACTCCATAGTAATCTCTTTTATGTGAGTTTGGTTTCCGTATTTTTATTTTTTAATTTTTTAAATTTTTTGGTTTTTTTTTTTTTTTGCTTTTTGGAGACAGGGTCTTGCTTTGTAGTTCAGGCTGGCCCTGAGCTCACCATGGTGCCCAGGCAAGCCGCCGCGAACTCAGCAATCCTCCTGTCTCTGCCTCCCAAGCGCTGGGATTACAGGCGTGAGCCACCACACCCAGCATTATATGTGGGAACCGGGGATCGAACTCAGGTCCTTAC